>JAKOGI010001080.1:0-105000 GCA_029747015.1 Carnegiea gigantea
GTTAAGCTTATTTTAAAATGTTTTACGCTTCCGTTGATTGCAGGGGTTTATTGTAAGGCTTTTAGCCTGGAAACCATCAATTTTTAGGGAAAACTCTATCCGTTTCGGCCCAGAAATTCAGTAAGGAGCAAGAAGACGTAAAGCTCTTGGCCCTAGGGGCTAGCGGTGTTACAGTAGCTATAGAAATTGACTAAAAGTGTCCTCGATTATCATGATGGTAGGCATATGTGCCTTGTAAAAAATCATGAGGTCATCAGCAAAACATAAGTTAATTAATTTGAATTGCTTGCATATTGGGTGGAATCTAAAAAAAGAATGCAAGACAGGTTTTAGAATATGTAAAACCCCAGAAAATTCGTCGTGGAAAATCAACGTTAAGATGGACCGACCTGGACCCGGGTCATGTCAGGGAAGTTTTGAATATCTATTTCGCTCAAGGCCAAAAAAAAAAAAAAAAAAACAAAACAACTTCGGATTGACTCTTTTATGTTTTGATTTAGGTTGATTTCAGTCAAACAGCATTTTTTTTTTTTAGTACGTTATTTTCTATCGTAAACATCGTTATTTTTGGTCCAACCTTTTGTTATTTTCCATAGCTTTTTGAAAAAAAAAAATGTATTTTTGGATCGATCATGCATTTCTGGACCGACCCCCTCCTTTTCCCCCCCTTGGCCGTGTATATATATATATATATATATATATATATATAGTATATATATATATATATATATATATATATATATATATATATATATATCATAATAATTAACCTACTCCTAGCAGGGGTAGAACTCCCCACGTACCCTACTTCCCTCCCTCCCTCTTAAATTCAAAAATTTAACCTAACCTATCCACACCCACTCTCCCCATCTCATGCCTCACTCTCTCTCACAGCTCCCTTTTCACATCCTCCCTCTCCTTCTTCCTCCACCCTAGAACCATCATCACATACACCAGGCAACCACCAAGCTGCCGCCATCTCTTTTGCTTTCAAAACAAAGAAAAAAGAGGAGAAGATCGAGCATGTTTGAAGAACTTCACCCTTCTCCTCTTCTCTTCTGATTTTTGATCATTTTAGTTGAAATCACAAGGTTTAATTCAAGTCTAATGTTTTCTTTCAGCTTTCTCAACATTAAATTTGAGTGAAGGCAGCGTTCCCATCGAATTGAACTCGAAACCGATCCAAGGTATTTTGCCACGATGTTTTTAATTTTAGTTTTGGTAAAGAAGGGATTCTTTTGGCATGATTGGGTCTGAGTAAGGGTCTAATGATGTTATTGAGAATGGATAAATTTTTGGTGCACCAAAACTGGGCAAAAAACTGTGCATAAGAGAGAGGAGAAAAGTACTCAGATTCATCCCTGTTTTACCCTGAATTTGAAAGTTTGTGGGAATTAATCTAATTGTTCAAAACTTTTGAAATTTTTACGGTAAATGGATTGGAATGTGAAAATTTCATGGGTTTTTGAATCAAGTGAATCGGAGTTAAAATGAAGAACTTATGGCTAAAATACCGAACCCTATAAAAATCAAGGCTGTTGGTGTAGGTTTCGGTTTTTGAAGTTTTTGACCTAGTTACTGTTCGATTTGATAAAAACCCTAAACATGAAAGTTGTAGTACACAAAATTATCCTTCCAAGTTCAGGAAGAGGTCGATTTTTGGAGGCCATGAAAAAAAGTTATGAATTTTGGAACTGAGGTTAAAAAACCTGGGCAAAAAAAAAAAAAAAACTGGGAAGCTGAAAGTGGGACTGTTGCAACCACGGATTTGGGAAAATTCCCTAGGTTAGAATTGGTTGCTCAAAATCATGAAATTTATTGGGTGTGAACTTCTGGATGTAACCAAAATTCTCGTTTTGGAATCGGACCGTTTTGAGTAGCATAGCCCAAGATACAATAAATTCTTCAAGGGACGGTCATGGGAAAATAATCACTGATAGTTCTGAAATAACTGAGATTATGACCTAGTTTGGGATAGAACCGAGCCAAACCCTAACCATAGAAAATGTAGGGGACAACTTAAGGTTTCTGGATCGACCTAGAACACTAAATTTGGACATCGAAAACAAAAGTTATAGCTACTGAAAGTTGCACCCAGAATCTGGCCAATTGACCCTTAACTAGGGTTAAGGATGGGTTGAACTAAAAAGTTAGAGAAATGTTATTAAAAAAAATAAATAAATTATTTCGGGAGGACCAAAGATGTCCTAAATTAAATGTGAACTAATTGTGGACTATACATGGGCCAAATGCGGACCAGTGGACCTATTGTTAAGTAACCGAGCCTGTAAACTGTACAGTAACTAGATAACAATCATGCTCTAACCCTTCCCTGTGTGGCTCAACTACAAGTGTTTGGAACATGAATAAGAATTTCTAGCTTTACTGTTCATACTGAAGGAACACTGAATCATGAATTGAAAAATAAAGGCATGATGGAAACAGTGCATTGTGCATGTTCTGAAAAAAAAAATTGAAACTTGCTATGTTAAGGAAGTCGAAATATAATGCGATTTGGGTCATAGTGAATAGGCTAACAAAGTCAGCGCATTTTATTGCCATGCGAAACACATGGACCTTGGATCAACTGGCTCGAGCATACCTCGAGGAGATAGTGTGGTTGCATGGGGTACCTAGTTCCATAGTATCAGATCAAGATACCCGATTTCAATCGGGATTCTGGCAGAAACTGCAGGAAGCGTTCGAAACGTTGCTACGCTTTAGTACTGCGTTTCACCCCATAATCGATGGTTAGACAGAACGTACCATCCAAACCTTGGAGGATATGCTGCGTGCTTGCGTTTTAGACTTTAAGGGCGCGTGGGACGAACAGCTGGCCCTGATCGAATTCTCTTACAACAACAGTTACCATGCGAGCATTGGTATGGCCCCATACGAGGCTTTGTATGGGAGAAAATGCAGAACCCCGCTCTGTTGGCAGGAGATTGATGAGGCCTTGACTATAGAACCGGAGTTAATCCAAGCCACTACGGACAAAATAAAGTTAATTCAGGAACGAATGTGAGCTGTCCAGAGCCGCTAGAAAAGTCATGTCGATCAGAGACGTAGACCCCTTGAATTCCAGGTTAGAGATCAAGTATTTCTTCGAGTTTCTCCAATCAAGGGTGTTGCAAGATTTGGGAAGGCGGGGAAGCTTAACCCGAGGTACATCGGACCGTATGCGGTTATACAAAGGATTGGAGAGGTAGCCTACTGACTAGAGCTACCGACTGAGGGTACATGATGTGTTCCACGTGTCACAGTTGCGCAAATATATCCCAGACCCCTCGCATGTCATTGAACACGACCCTGTACAGCTTCAGGAAGACTTATCATATGAGGAACAGCCTGTTCGAATCCTAAATCGACGGAAAAAGCATCTTCAGAAAAAGACGGTGCCCCTGGTGAAGGTCCTTTGGGCTAATCACGAAATGTCAGAAGCCACCTGGGAGCCGGAGCAGGAGATGTGAGACAAGTACCCCCATTTGTTTCTATGAATCAGGTGTGTAGTGGTTTCGGGGACAAACCCTTTTAAGTGGAGTGAAATGTAAAACCTTGAGAATTCTGAGTCGGACGAAAAGTCAGATTGATGGTGTCAGGGTGTCACGACCAAGTGAGGTTTCGAGGACGAAACCTTTCTAAGTGGGGTAGTATGTAAAACCCTAGAAAATTCGTCGTGGAGAATCAAGGTCAGGATGGACCGACTTGGACCCGGGTCATGTCAAGGGAGTTTTGAATATCTATTACGCTCAAGGGAAAAAAAAACTTTGGATTGACTCTTTTATGTTTTGATTTAGGTTGGTTTCAATCAAACAGCATTTTCTTTTTAGTACGTTATGTTCTATCGTAAACATCGCTATATTCGGACCAACCTTTTGTTATTTTCCATAGCTTTTTGAAAAAAAAAATGTATTTTTGGACCGATCATGCATTTTTGGACTGACCTCCTCCTTTTTCCCCCCCCCTTGGCCGTGTATGTGTGTATATATATATATATATATATATATATATATATATATATATATTATATATATAATAATTAACCTACTCCTAGTAGGGGTAGACCTTCCTACTCACCCCACTTCCCTCCCTCCCTCTTAAATTCAAAAATTTAACCTAAACTACCCATACCTACTCTCCCCATCTCATGCCTCACTCTCTCTCATGGCTCCCTTTTCACATCCTCCCTCCCTTTCTTCCTCCACCCTAGAACCACCATCACATACACCAAGCAACCACCAAGCCGCCGCCATCTCTTTTGCTTTCAAAACAAAGGAAAAAGAGGAGAAGATCGGCATGTTTGAAGTACTTCACCCTTCTCCTCTTCTCTTTTGATTTTTTATCTTTTTAGTTGAAATCACAAGGTTTAATTCAAGTCTAATGTTTTCTTTCAGTTTTCTCGGCATTAAATTTGAGTGGAGGCGGCATTCCCATCGAATTGAACTCGAAACCAATCCAAGGTATTTTGCCACGATGTTTTTAATATCATTTTAATTTTAGTTTTGGTAAAGAAGGGATTCTTTTGGCATGATTGGGTCTGGGTAAGGGTTTAATGATGTTGTTGAGAATGGATAAATTTTTGGTGCACCAAAACTGGGCAAAAAACCGTGCATAAGAGAGAGGAGAAAGATACTCAGATTCATCCCTGTTTTACTCTGACTTTGAAAGTTCGTGGGAATTAATCTAGTTGTTCAAAAATTGTGAAATTTTTATGATAGATGGATTGCAATGTGAAAATGTCGTAGGTTTTTGAATCAAGTGAAGTGGATTTAAAACGAAGAAACTTATTACTGAAATACCGAACCCTGTAAAAATCAAGGCTGTTGGTGTAAGTTTCGGTTTTTGAAGTTTTTGACCTAGTTACTGTTCGATTTGGTAAAAATCCTAAAATATGAAAGTTGTAGTACACAAAGTTATCCTTCTTTGTTGAGGAAGAGGTTGATTTTTGAAGGTCGGGAGAAAAAGTTATGAATTTTGGAAGTGAGGTTAAAAAACCTGGGCCAAAAAAAAAAAACCTGGGAAGCTGAAACTAGGACTGTTGCAACCACAGATTTGGGAAAATTCTCTAGGTCAGAATTGGTTCCTAAAAATCATGAAATTTATTGGGTGTGAACTTCTGTATGCAACAAAAATTCCTATTTTGGAATCGGACCGTTTCGAGTAGCATAGCCCAAGATGCAATAAATTCTTCAAGGGACGGTCATGGGAAAATAGTCACTGATAGTTCTGAAATAACTGAGATTATGACCTAGTTCGAGACAGAATTAGGCCAAACCCCAAACATAGAAAATGTAGGGGACAACTTAAGGTTTCCGGATTGACCTAGAACACTGAATTTGGTCATCAAAAACAAACGTTATAGCTAATGAAAGTCACACCCAGAATCTGGCCAATTGACCCTTAACTAGGGTTAAGGATGGGTTGAACTAAAAAGTTAGAGAAATGTTATTGAAAAAAAAATTAATTACTTTGGGAGGACCACAGATGTCCTAAATTAAATGTGGACTAATTGTAGACTAGGCATGGGCCAGTTGCGGACCAGTGAACCTATTGTTAAGTAACCGAGCCCGTAAACTGTACGGCAACCAGGTAACAATCATGCCCTAACCCTTCCCTATGTAGCTCAACTGCGAATGTTTTAGAATGTGAGTAAGAATTTCTAGCTTTAATGTTCAAACTGAAGGAACACTGAATCATGAATTGAAAAATTAAGGCATGATGGAAATAGTGCGTTGTGGATGTTCTGGAAAAAAAATTGAAACTTGCTATGTTAAGGAAGTCGAAACATAATGTGATTTCGAGTAGAGACATAAACTTTTATTGTGTTGCTATGGGAAAGGTGCTTGAAATCGAATGAACTGATTGTGCTATGTTGACTCCAGTAAGGAGTAAGAACCTGTTAACTAGAAAGGACTGAATGGGGCGAGTTTCACGTATTTGAATGAGTTGAAGGCCATAGCCTTCCCCGGGTAATAAGTGCATGCATGTGAGCGGCCAAGTGCTCGGTTGAGACGTGGGCCAGGTTATCGGTAACCACCTATGTTGGTGGTAGGCCAGGAACAGTTAAGCGGTAACCGCTTGAGTAGTGGTAGGTCAGGAATGAGTTAAGCGGCTGCACTATGACAAGCGCAGGCCATGAGACCCACTGGGGTCGCTCCCGTAAAACCGAATTGAAACTGATGCATGTTGAACTGAACTGTGGAAGTGTGATTCTGAAAAGATAAGAAAGGAAGTGTGATAACGGCTTGTGTGCTTGAAAGATGTTTTACAGTCCCTTCCCCTTAAAATGCTTTCAAAATGAATTTGTGTGCGTGTTTGACTGTTAGGGGTGCTTGTTACTGAGTTTATCTCACATTTATAAAATGTTTTGTTTTCAGGTGATATGAGTAGGCCAGGGGCTGGGGATGTCACATTAGTGTGAGGCACGAATGCTGCAAGACTATATAAGTTAGCCTATCCACTATGACCCAAATCGCATTATGTTTCCACTTCCTTAACATAGCAAGTTTCAATTTTTTTTTTCAGAACATACACAACGCACTGTTTCCATCATGCCTTAATTTTTTAATTCATGATTCAGTGTTCCTTTAGTTTGAACAGTAAAGAAGGAAATTCTTACTCACGTTCCAAAATACTCACAGTTGAACCACACAAGGAAGGGTTATGGCATAATTGTTACCTAGTTACCGTACAGTTTACGGGCTCGGTTACTTAACAATAGGTTTACTGGTCCGCACCTGGCCCATGTATAGTCCACAATCAGTCCACATTTAATTTAGGACATCTTTGGTCCTCCTAAAATAATTAATTTTTTTTTCAATAATATTTCTCTAACTTTTTAGTTCAACCCATCCTTAACCCTAGTTAAGGGTCAATTGGCCAGATTTTGGGTGCGACTTCCAGTAGCTATAACTTTTGTTTTCGACGCCCAAATTCAGTGTTCTAGGTCGATCTAAAAACCTTAAGTTGTTCCCTACATTTCTATGTTTAGGGTTTGGCCCGGTCCTATCTCGAACTAGGTCATAATCTCAGTTATTTCAGAACTGTCAGTGACTGTTTTCCCATGACCGTCCCTTGAAAAATTTATTGCATCTTGGGCTATGCTACTCGAAACAGTCCGATTCCAAAATAGGAATTTTTGTTCCATCTAGAAGTTCACACCCAATAAATTTCATGATTTTTCGCAACCAATTCTGACCTAGGGAATTTTCCCAAATCTGTGATTGTAACAGTCCTAGTTTCAGCTTCCCAGTTTTTACCCAGGTTTTTAACCTCAATTCTAAAATTCATAACTTTTTCTCCTGACCTCCCAAAATCGACCTCTTCCTCAACTTGGAAGGATAATTTTGTGTACTATAACTTTCATGTTTAGGGTTTTTACCAAATCGAATGATAACTAGGTCAAAAACTTCAAAAACCGAAACCCACATTAACAGCCTTGATTTTTATAGGGTTCGGTATTTCAGCCATAAGTTCTTCATTTTAGCTCCGATTCACTTGATTCAAAAACCCATGAAATTTTCACATTCCAATACATCTACCATAAAAATTTCAGAATTCATGAACAACTAGATTAATTCCCACAAACTTTCAAAGTCAGGGTAAAATAGGGATGAATCTCAGTATTTTTCTCCCCTTTCTTATGCACGGTTTTTTTTTTTTTTTGCCCAGTTTAAATTTATCCATTCTCAACAACATCATTAAACCCTTGCCTAGACCCAATCATGCCAAAAGAATTCCTTCTTTACCAAAACTAAAATTAAAACGATATTAAAAACATCATGGCAAAATACCTTGGACCGGTTTCGAGTTCAATTCGATAGGAACACCGCCTTCACTCAAATTTAATGCCGAGAAAGCTGAAAGAGCACATTAGACTTGAATTAAACCTTGTGATTTTAACTAAAACGATCAAAAATCAAAGGAGAAGAGGAGAAGGGTGAAGTTCTTCAAATATGCTCGATCTTCTCCTCTTTTTCCTTTGTTTTGAAAGCAAAAGAGATGGCAGCGACTTGGTGGTTGCTCGGTGTATGTGTTCGTGGTTCTAGGGTGGAAGAAGAAAGAGAGGGAGGATGCAAAAAGGGAGCCGTAAGAGAGAGTGAGGCGTGAGATGGGGAGAGTGGGCGTGGGTAGTTTAGGTTAAATTTTGAATTTAAGAGGGAGGGAGGGAAGTGGGGTGAGTGGGGAGTTCTACCCCTACTAGGAGTAGGTTAATTTATATATATATATATATATATATAATATATAGATTATATAATATATATATATATATATATATATTTTATATATATAATATATAATATATATATTATATATATATATATATATATATATATATATATATATATATATATACATGGCCAAGGGGGGAAAAAGGAGGGGGTCGGTCCAGAAATGCATGATCGGTCCAAAAATACTTTTTTTTTCAAAAAGCTATGGAAAATAACGAAAGCTTGGTCCGAAAATAGCGATGTTTACAATAGAAAATAACGTACTAAAAAGAAAATGTTGTTTAACTGAAACCAACCTAAATCAAAACATAAAAGAGTCAATCCAAAGTTTTTTTTTCTTGAGCGAAATAGATATTCAAAACTCGGGTCCAGGTCAGTCCATCCTCACCTTGATTCTCCACGATGAATTTTCTAGGGTTTTACATACTACCCCACTTAGAAAGGTTTCGTCCTCGAAACCTCACTGGGTCGTGACATCCTGACACCATCAATCTGACTTTCCGTCCAACTTAGAATTCTCAGGTTTTTACATTTCACTCCACTTAAAAGGGTTCGTCCCCGAAACCACTACACACCTGATCACAGAAACAAATGGGGGTACTTGTCCCGTATCTCCTACTCCGGCTCCCAGGTGGCTTCTGATGTTTCGTGGTTGGCCCAAAGGACCTTGACCGGAGCCACCATATTTTTCCGAAGATGCTTTTCCCATCGATCTAGGATTCAGACAAGCTGTTCCTTATATGATAAATCTGCCTGAAGCTGTATAGGGTCGGGTTCAATGACATGCGAGGGGTCTGGGATATATTTGCGCAACTGCAACACGTGGAACATATCATGTACCCTCTGGAGTTCAGTCGGTAGCTCTAGTTGGTAGGCTACCTCTCCAATCCTTTGTGCAACCGAATACAATCCGATGTACCTCGGGTTAAGCTTCCCCACCTTCCCAAATCTTGTAACTCCCTTGATTGGAGAAACTCGAAGAAATACCTAATCCCCAACCTGGAATTCAAGGTGTCTACGCCTCTGATCGGCATGACTTTTCTGGCGGCTTTGGGTAGCTCTCATTCATTCCTGAATTAACTTTATTTTGTCTGTAGTGGCTTGGATCAACTCCGATCCTATAGTCAAGGCCTCGTTAATCTCCTACCAACAGAGTAGGGTTCTGCATTTTCTCCCATACAAAGCCTCGTACGGGGCCATACCAATGCTCACGTGGTAACTATTGTTGTAAGAGAATTCGACCAGGGCTAGCTGTTCGTCCCACGCACCCTTAAAGTCTAAAACGCAAGCACGCAGCATATCCTCCAAGGTTTGGATGGTACATTCCGTCTGGCCATCGGTTGCAGGGTGAAACGCAGTACTAAAGCGTAGCAACGTGCAGTTTCTGCCAGAATCCCGATTGAAATCGGGTATCTCGATCTGATACTATGGAACTAGGTACCCCATGCAACCGCACTATCTCCTAGAGTTATGCTCAAGTCAGCTGATCCAAGGTCCATGTGCTTCGCATGGCAATAAAATACGCTGACTTTGTTAGCCTATCCACTATGACCCAAATCGCATTATGTTTCCGTTGAGTCAATGGCAAACCTATGACAAAATCCATAGAGATGGAGTCCCATTTCCACTCAGGGACATCCAGCGGCTGTAAAAGTCCCGCTGATCGTTGATGTTCTATCTTAACCCGTGGCCGTGAGCTGCGCCAGTGGATGGATAGCCCATGGGCTGTCACCTAGCAGGGCAAAGATATTAGGTGTAGACCGCCGGTCAAGAGAACTCGTAAGTTGGATGGTTAATGAGGCACAACGAGGACGTTGTGCGCTTCAAGTGGAGGTGATTGTAACACCCCGAGTGTGGCTTAAAAAGGATCGAAGTGACTACTTATATCACCAAAAGTACACATTTCTTTTCGGGAAGCCCACTTTTAAGAACTCCACAGTTAAGCGTGCTTCTTGGGGAGCAATCTTGGGATGAGTGACCACTTTGGAAGTTTCTAGGCAGCGTGTAAGTGAGGACGAAGCACACCGAAAAGACTTGTGGTGATTTGTGATGTCAGTCATCGATCCTTGAAGGCGTTATTGGTAAGACCTGCGACAAAGAGGGGTCGGGGCATTACAAAGGAGCTCTTATTAAGTAGCCCATCACTATCATAAAAATAAGAGGGGAAATAGGGTTCCCTTATAGAACCCTTGTTTACTTTCAAAGGAACCATGTAATCTCCCATTAATAGCAAGTGAAAAGGTGGTAGTAGTGACAAGGGCCTTGACCCCCTAGCAGAATATAAGAGGAATTTAAGTGCAGGAAGGAGATGCTCAATAAAGTCCCAGGAGACTGTATATAAGCTTTCCTCAAGTCAATCTTGAATGACCATATAGGAGAAACTTTACCCTATTTATAGAGCCTGAATAAATCCTGGGTGATCATCACATTATGCGATATCAATCTCCCCTCTATGAACGCTTATTGGTTATCATGAACAATGTGAGGCAAGATAGGCTTGAGCCTAGAGCAAATCATCTTAGAGATGAACTTAAGCAAAGTATTACAATAAGCAGTGGGTCTAAAGTTTGTGGCTGTAGTGCGGTTAGGCACTTCTGGCACACAAGATTGAGAACTATTTTATTCCAACACTTAGATAAGTGTCCATAGTCGAAGAACCCCAAAATTGCCTTAATAATGTCCTTTCTAATGATGGACCAACTGTCTTTAAAGAGACTACTCCTATACGCATTGGGAACTGGGCTTTTGTGACTGACAATGGAGAAGAGAGCAACATTAGCTACGATGGCAGCAAATGGTTTTACAAGGGCTGTTTACTAATCAATGGTTAAGCAAGGCCCCATACCTATGATATCCTCATCAACTTTACCAGTAGCAAGGCTAGCTTGAGCCAAAAATCTGAGTGTAGAAGGAAAAAAACATAATTACTAACCTTAACATAATCAGTAATCAACTTTCTAACAATGACTAGGCTAGATATATGGTAAGGGCATTGCAATATTTGATAATGACCAGGCCAGATGTATCCCATGTAGTTATGCTTGTTTCTTAGTTTATGCATGCTTCTTGTTCGACTCACTTTCCTGCTGTGCAGTGGATTTTTAAATATTTATAGGGTATTATAGATAATGGGCTTTCTCTTAATCGAGCGAAAGATCTCTCTTTGATGACGGCCTATTCTAATAGTTCCATATCTACCATTAGCTATGCTATCTTCGTGGGTAGAATCTTATTTCTTGGCACTCTACAAAGTAGTCACCCATGTCTAAATCCTCCAGAGAGGCCGAGTATAGAGTTGTTGCTTATGTTATCTTCAAAGAATGATGGCTCGAATATCTTCCAAAATTGGTTATCCTTATTACTGCTCCTGTCAAAGTTTTACGTGACAATGTTTATGCCATTTACATCACGGTCAACCTAGTCTTTTGTGGCCGTAGTAACCATATGAAGGTTGATTGTCACCTTATCTGTGAATGAGTGTCTCATAATGATTTAACTGTTACTCATGTACTATCCAACTTTAGTTAGCAGACATTTTCATAAAATCACTTCTTTTAACTCGATTTCTTTTTCTTAAGTCCAATCTATGTGTACATTTGCCCCTACAGATTGGGGAGACGTGATAGAAGATGTACTAAGATACGAATGTAATTTTGGAAGTAATATTAATGGTGACTGCGGGACTCCCAATTGATAAAATTTGTATTATGCAAATTACTGTTACAAATCCCACAATATAGATGTGTACTTCAAATTGTTATTCTCGGCAACCATTCGAGATAATTTTCACAGACAAAGCGCAAATTCATTCAAGATTTAATTGGCAACCATTCAAGTTCAACTTGTTTTTGTTGGATTAGGCAAAACATGATTCTCCCTAGCAGTGGTATCAGAGCCAATGGTGGGTTCTAATGGGCAAAAAAGGTGTGGCATGGTGGACCCCATGGACGAACTTAGTGAACTGACACGGAGGTGTTGATCTGTAACACCTTAGCTTAATCACTTTCTAAATGCCTTTATTAATAAGCATCATGTGTCAATAGAATGCCCTATCAAGTTAAGGCATTACTGCCATACCATAGGGACAAGGCTGCAGATAAAGATGTAGATTCGACCAGATAAGCAGTACCCACTATTTACAATATTTACATCCAACAAGGTCTAAGACTGTTATTTAACATTCCAAAGTAGGCACAACACAACGATCTAATTGCATCCAAAATGGATTTGCATTTCATTGTGGCAAAAATAATGCTCAAAACACAAGTTGGATTCCAAGCCCTCCAAAACGACCAACTAGGTTAGAGAATTAGCAATCACTGCCATAACCCGCTTCTCGTGGGTTCCATAGGTTCTGAACTTACTTTAAGTCGCCTCTCTTTTCCTAAATCAGTTTGAAAACACAAAATAATGAAAAAAATGAGTTATAGCTCAATATGTTACCCCTGTACAGTCAACAACTATTTGTAAGGAGTTAATGAGAGCACGCGCAATTTTAAGACTTTGCTTTTTGAACATCCTTTGAAGAACACTGCATTTAACATTGACTATGAAATTAATTATTTCTCAGCCTAGACGGGGATCTAAACATATGAACAATGGCCATGGTGTCAATGAGCAATGAACTATGAATTTCTCGTTTAACAGGAAGGGCCAAAACTGTGAATTTTGCTAGCAGAAACTATGAACAATGAACATTGAACATTAAATATTGGACATTGCGTTGAACGATGAACAATGAAATGGGCCCATAAGGTTCCAGTGGCCGAATAAAACTTGTTAATATTAGCAAATGTAAATTCAAACATCTTTGAAGGGCATACGTAGTAACGTACCTTTGGCAGTTATTTATATTCTTCTATTATTTTTTCCTTTTTTGAGGTGTCTTTCTTGGAAATAGATTCAATGACGCTCTGTATTAATTAAGATAATTAATACTCGCAAGTCTTTAATAGTCATGGTCTTACTCTTGGGCTTCTCATTTTAAAACCCAAGGGGATACACATGCTATATTACCACACTTTACTAGCGCAACACTTTTAGCTGGTGGGATTTTCTTTCAAGGTGAGATCTCAATCCAACCTCTCTTTTTTTCCCCCTTTTTTTCAAAAACACATCACTTGGCTCCAATATTTTTAACATATCTCACAGACTTGTCTCCTTAAACATTTCAATTAGACTTTCTCATGACTCTAATTGACTCATTAAAACCATAATCGGACAAATTGATTGCTCAATACCTAAATAATCCAACTATAAAACTAATTGCACAAATTGCACCCTAATTTACGAAATACAAACCACATAATCCGTAGAACTACTTTAATTTTCTTTCCACTTTCAACTATGTCACATAAACGCTTTATTTAGCGATAAACCATTAACAACCATTTATGTCTGCATTACTTCAGCATACTATGGCTTTGCCTGAATAATTAAATATCATCTAGACTACTATTCTCTTATGCACATTTCTTCCGTCAAAATTTCTTGCAATGATACCTTCACACCCATAGTATGACTATTGCTAATTACTTGTCAATTCTTCCCATACATGAATTCATTCTATTCTTCCCCAACAATCACATCATCAAAATACAACAATTCATTCGAACATTTACAATGAATAACCATTGGCATAGGTTGTTGTATATAATGGAGGAGAAAATTTTAATTACCTTCAAAGAGACTAGAGGTGGAAATGGGTGCAACCAAAGGGTGTGAAAAGGAAGAGATGGTGGGGCCGACCTGAACAAGTGGCTTGGGGGCGGCAGTGAAGTCAAGCGGTGAGGGCCAGTGGTGACTGGCAACTGCTATTGATCAGGGGGTGTCACACATGGGAGAGGAAAGGTTGACTCTCTTGGGTATTTTATTTTTATTGGCTTGTTTCCAAAACCTATATGCCATTTAAATATCCAATGCCCCCTTTAGTTAGTAAGACTCTTTTTATTACTTTTCCTTTTTTTTTCCTTTGTTTGGATAATTACTTTGGCACATCAAAGTTAATGCGAGCTTATCTTAATTACTTGTCCTTTTATTTCCTTTGTTTGGATAATTATTTTGTCATATCAGAATTAATGCAAGTTTATCTCTTTCTTTTTCATTTACACATGGCCCGAAAACTGGCCATACATTTGGGCAATAAGGGATTTGATAATTTATTTCTTTTCTTAGCTATGAAGAAATCACTACCGCTTAATAGATTCCCGACTTTCCTCTGGTGCAGTCGCATATTTACAAGAAATTATATATTTTAGCATAATTGTATGAGACTTTATATAGTTTGGAGAAAGTTCTGTATTTAAGTAATTTCTCAATCAAACATAATGCATGACTCACTACTCTGATTAGTCATAACTATGTGACTAATGCAAGAACTGAAACCAATTAAACATGATTAAGTGATGGGGTATTACATGATTGGGCGAGAACACGCATGCTGCAGCGTGGCTCAATGGCATGGATAAGCTCTTTGGTAGTATTATTAAAAAACTACTCTGGACAAGAGGAAAAAAACACATGAAATGCACAGTTGGTACTCCTTGAACAAGGTGGACAGCATGGAGGATCGTTGTAGAGCAGTATGTAGACTCTGTGGAGTTGAGTGCGGGTATGCCCTTAATGGTGGCTTGATACCTTGGTAAAGACTTCCGCTCAAGGGAGAGCTTGTGCATTAATGTGGTTCAGAAGAGACTCATGTGTGAGGGGAACATTGTTGGGAATGTTACACATAAGTGAAAAGTCCCATATCAGGAGATTTAAGAGAAGGAACATGATATATAAGCCACGGGGTCTACTCCTCCAATGACCAATTGATTTTAGGATAGAATCTCACTTGAACTTGTTGTCATGGATTTGGTTGGAGTGAACTTCCTCCTTGGATCTCCCCAACATTAATAATCAAAATATCCATTTATAATTTGCTATTCCATCCAATCCTTAAGTTCACATGAAATTGGATGAAGTTATGAGCTCAAGTACAGGGCTTACGTATCCTTAATTTCTTACATAACTTTATGTTATAAGAATATGACATTGGGCCTCCGTCCTATTAATTAATGCTTTTGAATGCACCTTGTTACATGGAATTAGAACAGGTTACAAACCTTAGTGCATTCTATAACTTGTACTTTTTGTTTTGATTTTTTGACGTTATATTAAGGAACATGAGAGGAAGTTATGTAGTGCTTTTATCTTTCGCCTACAATTTATCTAATGAGCTGATTCTTTATTTCAACTAGTTAAAAAATACATCATTTTATGTTTGATTCAAAATAATTTTAAACTGGTAATCTTTCCCTAATACCAGTCATAAGCAGTTGGAATCAGTATTTACTTCCATGTATATAATGATTAATGATAAATGATGACAATACCTATCATTGCAAAACAATAACTGTAAGTGTGAGACACTAAAAATTACCGAAGAGCACTTAGCTCCATTGGTCAAACACTGCCATTCCCTCATTTCTCACCAAAATTTGATTCGGGGAGAACACAAATTCTATGCTCTATCTATAAGACTTTGCGACTAGGCTAGGCTCCTAGGCTTTATATCCTTTGCCCCCTGGCTTATTCCGGCGCATCAGGACCCCTGAGATAAGGCTCAATGAGCTCGTAATTTGTCGAAAAATAGTTTTGAGAAAAATTACCTTTATAAAATCAAATTATTGTGGCATAGTTTTTTTGCCGTCTCTTTCCCTACTTGTGTCTTCATAGTGTCTGAGTTACTTTCCCGCTGTTAAAAGCATTAGTGTTTGTACGACCGAATTTATTGAATCCCAACGGTTTGTATGACCATTTTTCGATGTCACTGGTTTATATAGCCAAAGAACCTAAGTTAAGGGATTCGATGACCCTTTTGAATATCTCAACAAGGCACGTGTTTGCAAGAAAAGCGCACAGCTAGGGTTTCTAGTGAGACGGAGGAGCCACGTGATTGGAGACGAAGAGGCATAGAATTAGAGTTTTCGAGAGGGTGGCTCTGACATCATCTAACATAACTAAGCAGGACTCAAACAACTGAGAGTTTCATGGGTCTATATTTATATTATCCAATAATGTACAAAATTACAGTTGTACCGTATATATCCTCTATTATTAAGAAATTTTGGGGTAAATTTTGTAATGAATGGTGGTAAAGTTGTTTTAGTCGTAATAACATTTTTTTAACAACTCAATCTCAACCGTAAAATGAATGGACTGTAAAATTACAGTTCTTCCTCCAACTATCAAGAATGAGAACCTAGGCACGTGTTTGACTTGTGGGCACCGATGGCAAGGGCCCCAATAACTTTTGGACATTGTTTGGGGGGAAAAAACGAGGATTATGGGTCATAAGTGTACGATGCCCCGATCAAAAAAGTAAGGTGCCCTAGTAAAATAATCAAAGAGTCAAATTTATGGTCTCAAATGAGAAAAAGAAGGGGTTAGAATGAATATAAACATCATCGGTACACATAAACGCATGAAATTATTATCAGTTTCAATCATAGAAAGTTGATAAAGTGTTGGCACTTCATAAGTGATAACTGCTGATCTTTTCACCTTTTTTGGTTACTGCGAGAAAATCATTAGTATCCCTGGTGAAAAATTTTCTTAGATCCACCACTAAGAAAATCTTAATCCAACTCGGTATCATCTCAATTAGATAATTTCTTATACGCTCTCAGGAACACATGCTCTTATTATCCACATATATATATTTTTTACACGTGTATTTATCATATATTAATTTTTAATATATATTTACTAATGTGGCTGTTAAGAGTATGTGTTCCTAGGAGTATGATATACATATCGTCTCAATTATATTTGAATGTTATTGGGTACCAACATGTTCAATGGCACGTACATATAAAATACCTAATTGTATTAATTAAGCATATAAAATACCTAATTGTATTAAATGTTGTACTGTTTTATCCCCACCAATAACTAGTTAAATGAAAAAAACTAAGCTAAAATTATACTCTTGTATAGCCTTTAGGGGTGTGTCCCATAGACCAGTAATCGAATAATCTTACCTACCTCAGTCGCTGTGCGTCCCTTTCTACTAAAAATAAATAAATAAAATCATATTTGACCTAACACGGTAGACAGTCAAAGATACCTTCGGTATTCATTGAGCGTTTTCTTAAAATCAATGAGATTCCTCACCAATTTGTTGGTTATTCGTTTTTCCGATCTCCCTATCATCATGAGATTCCAGTTCTCAGATTTATTTACTTATTTATTTATAATTCTAAATTCTTATCTTCTATATGTATATTAAAACAAGAAACTTTTATCTATGTCGATTCCTCATCTTCCATTTAAATCTTTGTCTACGTCGAGAGTCCTGAGTAAAGCCAGCCTCTCCCTTCCTACGTTACTTCTTTGTCTACAAATCAATATCTTATAAAGTGAGTTCTAGTTGCATATGGAGCCAGGGATACTTATAAAACTGCTAAAATTTTTGGTACGGTTTGGGGCTAATCACTTTAGGGTCTTAATTTTTGTTACGTTGTAGAGAATTTGGAGGTTATGACAATAGGTGAACAAGATGGCGCTCCTGTTAGATTACAGGTAAGAAGTTTGAATTGATGATACTTTTATTATATAGAAGAGTGACATTGACCTAAGGTACTTTAAAAAAAAAACCGAGTGAAATTTATCTTAGTGCTAGCTATTGTTGGCAATAAAGTAATGGAGAAACAGATATATGCAGTCTTACTCTTGTGATTGCACTAGGGTTCTTGGCAAGACTTTTTAATGAAGTAGTGTGAAGTAGAGGATGATTTAGTAGTACGTTCAATTAGTTTAGATCAGTACGTGGACATTAATCAAAGATGACACCTTGATAGAGTTTAGTTTTTGGGCTGATTGAGCAGGGAAAGCGAACTGCAATGATAGTATGCTGGTTGCTTGGAATGGGGTCTCTCCTCTCATGGAACAGTATGCTCACCGTTTGCGATTACTATTACAGAGTTTTGCCGGTATGTAACCATCTACAAGCAACCCCCTCGCCCCCAGAAAGATAAAGTCTTTGGCTTTTAGCACATTTTTGGATGATTCTTGTTATCTGTGGTTCATCGTAGCGTCTTGTTGACGAATCACCGCCATTACTTCTACCTTCACGCTTGAATATTTGAAATTTGAAAGAATGTGACTCGTACATCTTTGGAAAATGGAGACCGAACAAAACCTTCTCTAAACCAATTACACGGAACCGGTTAATCTAAATTCAATCCCAGTACAGTGCAACTTGATTGTGACCTAAGCTGATTTCGTTTGGCCAAACCGAACCAACTTGGAATTCTATATTGATTGCATTTTCTCTACAAATCTATTAGATAGACTGACCATATATGCACCTGCATGAATCATGGTCCGAAATTGTACTTGACCTAAATACTTGAGCAACCTGTTCTAGTCTAACTTGAGCTCAATGCCACTTGAAAGCTAGCCCACATCTGGTTTTCTCATGTCACGGTTTTCCCCTTGCACGAAACGAGTTATTGGCCATTGGAACAACTAAATTGTTGATCTTCAACATCTTATTACAAAGTTATTAATCACATCTTGAAATATGTGATGTGATTTGTATTATGAACTGGTCATTTTCAGATTTTGTTTTCTAAAATTCTGACAAGTTTCTATTCCTTCCTGATCCTAATCTGAAGGATTACCATACCTCGAGGGTATTTACTCTCGTATAGCAGCCATTTGCGGTTGGAGTAATGGCAATACTTGCATACAGTGAATCAAAGATCGATACCAGGAGGCGAAATATAGCCGGATACACTCTTTTCTGCTTGAGCACTCTCCTCTGTATAGTGGTATGCCATTTTTCATCTGAATGCATTTCAGATTCTAATAGTTCAGGAAAGATGATCATAATTTTAACTGTGAATTGTTTTCTATTGACAGGTAGATCTAGCAACATCGGGCAAAGGTGGGGTCGGACCTTATGTTGGTTTATGTGTTCTAGTTGCTGCCTTTGGAGTTGCAGATGCCCTTGTCCAAGGTGGAATGGTTGGGGACTTGCCTTTCACGTTGCCTGAAATCATGCAAGTTAGTGAAATCCCTTCTCATCTTAGTCAAAAATCTTATATAAGGTTAAATCGACTTGATCCAAATTGCTTTACTCTAGCGGCTAGAAACCAGACCCAAACAGAACTCGAAATAATGTATCTACATTTCACTCAATCAAACACAAGTTCATCCATAAGAAACCAAAGTTGCCCAACCCATATTAGTATTACTAGGACAAATGGATTGGATATAGACCGACAGCAAATGCAGGCTTAGTCCAAATCAATCACCTCAAACTGACCTGACACAAATAAACCAAATCCATACCCAAATAGAACGACCAATTTGTCGAGCATACAGAATCTCATATAATGTGCATTTGCAGTCGTTCTTCGCTGGTTTGGCGGCTTCGGGTGCACTCACTTCTGGGTTGAGACTAGTCACTAGAGCTGCATTTGATAAATCTCACGATGGTCTACGCAAGGGTGCTTGTAAGTCATACTCGATATCTTTGACTTTTGGCTTCCTTCGTTTGTTTGTTTGAGCAAGGCTTTAAACTCTGATCTTTGATCTTTGCAGTACTATTTTTGGCCATTTCAACTGCAATCGAGTACCTTTGCATTTTTCTGTATGCATTTTATTTTCTGAAGCTACCCATTGTCAAGTACTTTCGATCTAAAGCTGCGTCAGAAGGATCAAAAACTGTCTCTGCTGACCTTGCTGCTGCTGGAATCCAGCAGGCAAACTCCACTTCTGTATGCTTTCCAGAAGTGCTTGTTGCAACTGCATTTTCAAGTTTTGACTAAACTTTCGAAACTGATCCTACCCAATTATCTGACTCAGATGACCGAAAATCAAACCCAAAATAGGGACCAGAAGGGCCCAATTTTGACCTAATTAAGTAACCAAAACTGAACTGACTCGAAATTGCCTGAGCATGAAGAAACTTATAATAGACCAGACCAACCACAACTGCAGCGAAATATTTCATTGACTAATTCTGATCACTTGAGCTTACACAAATGTACCTAAGTATCCCTTTGTAAGGGCTAGTCTCAAGTTTCAACTACTCCTAGATGCTGTGCAGGCCGAGTATGGGCTTATTTTTTGGCATTCTGCAGGCTGAGGATACAACAAAATCAGAAGATCGACTGAGTCTGAAGCAATTGCTGAGACAAAATTGGGATTACGGACTTGATTTGTATCTGATCTATGTGTTGACATTATCAATTTTCCCAGGTTTCTTGAATGAAAACACTGGCACACAAGGTCTAGGCTCCTGGTAAGTCTCTACAATCTCAATGAATGACTCAGAAGTAAACCACGAAATTAATGCGGCCTGAAAATACCAATGAGATTACTAATGCTTTTGCTTCAGGTATTCTCTTGTGTTGATGGCCATGTACAATGTGCGGGATCTGGTGGGAAGGTATACTCCTCTTATAACCTTCACAAGGGTGGAGTCTCGTGTTGGCCTACTGATCGCAGTCCTAGCTCGTTTTCTCTTCATTCCGGCATTCTATTTCACAGCAAAGTATGCAGATCAAGGATGGATGATAATGCTCACATCCTTGCTCGGTTTAACCAACGGCCATCTCACTGTTTGTGCCATGACTGCAGCTCCAAAGGGCTACAAGGTTTCTCTAATTCTTCCGTAGTATATATACGATAATTGCGATAATCGCTAGCATTGCGTTTTCTGATCATGTACCTAAGAGAAAACTAAGAATTTTGGCACGGACAAATGCAGTGGCCGGAACAAAATGCTTCGGGAAATCTGCTGGTGGTGTTCTTGCTAGGTGGGATATTTTCAGGAGTTTGCCTTGATTGTTTATGGCTTATTGGCCATGCAAGTTTTTGAGGATGGTATAACAGGGGGGCAGATGCATTTTTTGCTTTGGTGAAACTCTTGATGATTTAACGGTGCAAATTTTTTGAAGGATTTTATTCTGTCGATAATTACAGTAGTACAACTGTATAGTATTAGAACCCCTCCCCCCCTCCTTCCTCCCCCCGGGGCTCCTTTTTCAGGATTTGTATATCTCCAGTTTAACAAAAGAATTGAAGTTATTCGCAGAGGTTTTGTCCGTGGCATTTTCTTCTTCTGGGCATGAGCTAGAGAGTTAGATAAGTTAGTAGCATGTGGCTTCATTCAACTAGCTCAGGCCAATACTAGAACCCCAATCTTTTAAATATTGTGCCTTGAATATAGTTTTCCCCTCCTGGCATTATACAGTGAGTGGTGGCCAGTGGACTGTGGCCACGATGCCTCATTTGAAACCAAGATAAAAATAAGTTATGAGAAAATTGCTTGACAGTGTCAAGAAAACCACCCCTGTGACAAAACTGGTTAGACAAGTGGATCAACAGTCCAATTGGTCAAAGGGTTGAGCCGGTTTACTATCGAACCAGGTTAGCCCGACTGGATCCTATAAATCAATTACCAATTTTGTGTGTTGTATTTACATAGATATATGAGGAAACAAAAGATAAAGGGGTTGAATTCACGTTGACCCAGGCCCATAAAAGCTACCAAGCACTGCTTGCTTCATGCTTTTCGAAACCCACAAAATCTGAATTGGGACGTGTATAGCAATGCTCAACTGGGTACTTCACAAACAAAACTCATCATGTTTTATGAGAGACAGAAAGTTTGTAACAAATGGTTCATTACACCCTAGATGCAACTGAAAACATTTAATTGCATCATAATCACATACTAAAGCAGTGCAGACACAGTATATGCTACATAACTGTGCTCCTTGCTCTTCTCCAGCAGGTTGAGGTCAAGGAATAACCTTCAAACATTACAACTGAACTTCTAACACAATAGAAAAACATAGTGTCGTACTTCATAAAACCAAGTACACAGCCAACTTGCTCATTGTTGAAAGTTTCAAACTCATAATTCCAACTTAGAAAAGGTAGTTTAAGGTTGAGGCTCAGCATAAAACCATTTCAACGTTCCACCACAGTTAGAGGAGGGTATGATGTACCTATAGGAGCTTCATTGCCATAATACTGAATGACCAGTATGCCATCAGCACCATCAGACACGTCTAAAACTATTTGCCTAACTTGCTTCCAAATGGCACGATGAAGATTCATATTTTCACAAAGCTCAGACACTTGCATGAATTCAGACCTGGCCATAAATTTGCCATGACGGCCAAAACGACACGAAGCATTCGCTTACAACCTGACACAGCATAAGGAGAAGTAGCAACGTGGGCCGTCTAGGCTTCCTCATCCGACCTCGACTTGGATCGATACTGACGACCCTGTTTCTTAAAAGTGGCTCCTCCATCAGGCTCTGCATTTGCTTTAGGCTCATCAACTTCCATGTCACCGACTTCAGTCTCTAGGTCTTCCTCAGCTGAAAGACCAACCAATGTTGGTTGCATGGAAGAACGCTTGGCATCACTTCCTTTGTCTTGAGCTCTTCCATTATCAAGGATGTCAAATTTATTAGCATCTGGCTTTCTCTTTGGAACAAACGTCACCGATTTAGGGAGTTCCATGGGAGCATTGGTCTGCTCAGAACCCGACCCTCCATTCTTTGACCTCTTCACCATTTCTAGGAATTCCATGAAGGCTCCGGTATTTGATTTGTCATTCATTTCATCAACAGAATCAAGACGATAGCGAGTGTATTTGGAAGGATTCTGTACATAATCTGGAACCCGAGATACTTTCTCATCTACTGTTGATCCGTTATCTTGGGCCACAGCCTTTGGAGGAGCAATATCACCCGAGGCTTCTCTAACTGTGTCACTAGCACTTAAGCAACCAGGATCAAACCTCACACGTTTTGATGGTTTTGAAGTGGCTTCAAGCTCCTTCCTCTTCAATATAGGCTTCAACTTGTCACAGTCTTCCCTAGCTGGAGCAGATTCCTTTTCAGCCTGTGGGGGAGGAACCTGCTGAGGCTTAGATTGTTCTTCCTGTTGGGGAGGAGCCTGCTCAGGTTTAGGTCGGTCTGCCTGTGCTGCAGTTTCTACATCATCTTCTTTCAGCCTAACCTTTGCAGCCCAGAGATTAGCCCGAGGATCCCTTCGCCTGTTCCCAACAGCCCCAGGGATGTCATCATCAGATTTAAAATCCGTATCACGATGATCAATAATGTCCCTCATATATAATCGGTCACCAGCATTCTCCCTCCCCGTGGCAACCTTGTCGTATGTATCTTCTTCTTCCTGGAAAGATCAAGAAATAAGCACATTAAGGGACAGTAGATGCAATAGAAACTCAAAGGTGGCCAATATAATTTAGCAATGGCAAATGCAAATGTACAGCATCAAGCATAAGACCCATACATTTAAATATAGCCAAACCCAAGCTGATGAGATAAACTCTAGGTTCACGAATGTTGTTTTAAACAACCAATGCAATATCCCCCCTACAGGTACAACATTTATCGACAGCAAGATCGATACAATCATGTGCAAGACGGGACTGTCCCCCCCCCCCCCCCCCCAAAAAAAAAAAAAATCCCATTGCAATAGGCACACGAAGAGCAGCAGCTGGAAGCCTAGAAAAATATAAGATATGCTCAATAACACAACTCCCGTTGCCTCAGGACTTAAGAACAAGATATGTCATGGGTTCAACTCTGCAGCCTCCCCGCCCGCTTTACCCCAGAAAGCAATAGTAACATAAACAACAGAGGAAGGGGATGGTTTGCATCATTCCCATTGCATCATTCATGTAAGAAACATAAAGAAGAACCTAATTACACCATTCCCATTAGCAACAACCCTCCCACGACAAACGAAGATGCAGAAAGTCCTCCATCCTACGAAACATCTTCCATCATAGAAATTGTGACATTAAATCCGTGTTATCAATCAATGCAATACAAACCAACCTTCGACAACTTGATACAGTTCCCAGTCCATGTAATACAACCAACATGTGACAACTTGATAATCTCTTTCTATCCAAAACCAAAATGAAGTGAACTTCTTAACATCATAATCGAACTTCTGACCCAGATAAGCTGCAGCATAGGCAGAGATGCAATTTCTAATGGAACCCTCAAGCAAGCAACAATACAACTGTCTCCAATACCCCAAATTAAAAATTCTATAACGAACACAAAACACCACAAATATGGACAGAAAATCAGTTCCTAGAGAGCCCAAAAACTAGCCCACAGAGACATGCTCAACAATTAGAAAACAATAAAGTTCTAGACTTCACTCAAAAGGGAGGGTGGGGAAGGGGAATTCAAATACCTCGTTATCAAGGGTAGAATCCATCCCAATAGAAGATCTAACATCCCAATCATTCGAATCCCTCTTACTATCTTCATCATCGGCATCATCAAGATCTTGTAGGTCATCTTCGAGCTCCTTGCGATAATTCCTGAGATTATTACTGGAATTCTTGAGAGCTTGAGAGAGAAAATCACCAAATGAAGAAGAACAAGGGGTGGAGTCTCGAGCAGAGGTGTCCTTATCCCGGCGCCACTCCTTCTTCTCAACCTCGGCACCCGTGAGAGACCAAAGAGGGTTAGAGAGAGAAGAAGGAGAAGGTTGTAGAGATGCGAAGAGAGATCCGAATGTCTTCTTCACCCTCTCTGAGAATGCTTCGTCGTTCATGTTCATCTCTGACTCTGAGGAAGACGAAGACGCCATCGTCGTTATCTCGCTGCTTTGTGAGTTTCTTTGCGGTTTGATTTTTTGAAGTTTGGAGTCTCCTTTGCCTTTGTTTTTAAACGCAGCGAAGAGAGAGAGAGAGAGAGAGAGAGAGAGGGGGGGGGGAGCTGCCTCTAAGTTGCAACACACCGCCTATGTGCATTGAGATGTGGGCTATCTTGTATTGGGCTTTCGTTGGAGGAATTCTTTATGGGCTGGGCTCTGTGGGACCGATATGTGTGATAATTTAGGGTTACGGATGATGTTATGACACAAAATGGATGAGGATTAACCCCATTAAGGGGTTATTTGGATAGTAATTCCAGGATACATATATATATAATATACTTAGGTATATATCTACATAAGAAGTATTATATAACAGAAGCAGTCCGATGCATAAACATTCCGCATTCACACAGAGTTCGGGGAAAGGCCACACCCCAAGAGGTGAATTGTAGGCAGCTTAACCTGACTTTGTCAGTAGTTGATTCTACGGCTCGAACCCGTGACCTTTCGTAATTGGGCTAAAATCTTATTTTATTTTCCTCAACCCAACAAGCACTTTTGTAATTCTCCCAACCCAATCGACTAGAAAAGATACATTGTAGGGAATAAAAGGTACACTGCTGATAAGAAAAGATACATTACAGGTAAAAAAATGATATACTGCAGAAAACAAATGGTACATTATAGGAAGAAAAAGGTACACTATAGAATAAAAAAGATACACTACTGTGAGAAAGAAAAGAGACACTGCAACATATTGAACGCGTGTCCATTACATGACTCCAGCATGTGTACCATGTTAGATACATACGTTTGTATCTAAGAATTTTCCTTATTTGGATTTGAATATTATTTAGCTACTAGGATAGATTAATGGAATGTTCGTGGTTAAGTTGAGTTATTTCCATGTTCAGAAGCTTGGGAAGAAAATACAGTCAATATCGATCACACAACTATTTGATTTGGCTAGAGTCTTGGGTAAGTATAAGCATATTTAAGTCAAGATGCAATCTTACCAGGTGTCCACTAAGTCTTGACTTGGCAAAGTTTACAAATTGCCGAAACCCAAATCAATTACCAGATTTATACCCAACCAAAAAAGTTGTAACAGTCCAATTCAATTTGGAGTTTTGGACCAAAAATCCAAATTGTTCCAACTTTAATAAAAACTAAACCCATGTTCTCATCCATCTACTCCAAACATGACGAGACATGAAATTCACTTACGATGAATCTAAATGTGATAACTTGTTTGTCGGCTCTAATTTCATTTGCTTACAATGATTTTCTGAAGTCCAAAGTAGATATTCATCGAACAATTTTTCAAGTATCGTTTAGGAAAAAAGGACTATTTTGAAGAGATTAGTTGATTTATGAGGTCAAATATTTAACCTATGTATTTGATATATAGGCATTTCTAAAGAGCTTGCCCCACAAAGCCCGTTAGATCAGAGGAAAAATGGAAGAGCTATTTGATAGTCATAAGGTGATTCCCAAGTTATGAAAATCTTCATCATATCATATATAAACAAACAATTAAAAAAGGTTGTTCACACAAATGAAATTGACTATGTTAAAAGCCTACTCGTTTTAACGATATAAACTACCCATAAGGATGGATAAAATTTATTAATAAGCAGTAAAGAAAGGTAAGTAATTGTAATATATATATATATATATATATATATATATATATATATATATATATATATATATAGTCCTGTTCTTTTCATTGGTAAATTCAAATTTACTAACCTCAATTCACATCATCCTACTTCACGAACTTCAATAAAAAAATACCAATTTCAACCAATTTCAATCCACTTTCTACTATTTTAACTAACTTCTATCCATCATACAAAAAAAAAAATCAACTCTTTTCAATCAATTTCAATTAACTTCAACCTTTGCATGCAAGTTAGCTCAATTGCTAAAACTTTTGAGAGTTGTTATTAGATATTTGAGTTGAAAGTTCACCTTTGCACATCATTTGCATCCCAAAAAGAAATGCCTAAAATTTTTTGTTTCTTTTTTTGGAGAGGGGGGGGGGGGAAGCAAAATTTCAAAGAAGGCAACATCGAAAGGGTTGCTGTGTGCAGTACACAATTGCAGTAGTACAAGGCTACAAGCACAAGCCATCAGTACAACCTGTGGCAACTAATTCACACAGGTCAATGTACAGTACTTGTACTTGACACATTCTTATGCTTATTAAAATCACCCATCTTAATAATTAACTTTCAATTCCATATAAATAACCTTAATTGCTTCCATTTCCAAGCATTAATCAAGTTTGAAAGACCTGAGGCTGGATAGCAAAAAACATCATTGAGTGCAGCGTTGATGAAATCCTCTGATCCCTTCCCTTAGCTGGCAGCACACCGTGTGTTTGCTGGCTGGCCGGATGATTTCACAGCGCTGCATTCAATTATGTTTCTTGGGATCTTCATGTTCTGTTCCTTCCTCCAATCCCATTTAATTGGGTTTCAGCTTAGCTTGATAAGAGCATAATTAGCTCAACCACTTACTCTTTTCTGAAGAGTCAACTGTGAACAACTACCAGGCATGGGAGATGTTTGACTCTGGTGTGCTTTAGGTCATGATTTCAGGTAAGTGTGGATTTGCTGGTTTGTCCTAGCTTTTTAACCTATTTTAATGGGTATCCTCTGTTAGAATAATTGGTGTAATGGCTGCTGTGAGAACAAAGGGAAAAGCTATGTCGTGGATGAGACCACTGACGTGAAAGCTAAATTCGTCCCACTCAGGTGCAAATTGATAAGGGGAAGAAGCTCCATAAGATTTAACACAGTAAGCTCGTGCACTCGAGGGAGAAGCTATGAAGTATAGCAATCTGTTGCCCAGGAAAAGAAGAAGGAAGAGTAGAGGAGAGATGGTTTTTGTAATCACTTCAAGATGGTGAAAACTTCTCAATCAATACGTTAGCTTGAAGAATTTCACACATCTTCATTCCTTCAGCCAGAACCTCAGCACAAGATTCTCGTAGGTGTGAACTTATTCCATGATTGGTTTGTCGTCCACAATCTGGAACTGCAACCACTTACCGATGATATATTTTTTCTTCCCAGCGTCGTCTGAATCATATTTTGCGTCCAATTTGGTTCATATTGTCTTGGCATATTTGAAATTCACGAACAGGTCAAACAGTGGGTTGGACATATTGGTTAGTAGGTAACTCCTAGCCAGTTTGTTGTCTTTTTCGAATTTCCTTTTGGTGGCATCATCAAGCGGGATAGATGATGTTTTCAGGACAACAGAAGTAGAGGGTTCAGCGTCAGTGGAAGTATTGCTGTCGTCCAGAAGGTTAGTGGTGAAAATATAGTCGGTCTCCAGTTGCTCAAAACAGAGGAGCAGTTTCTGGACCAGCCTTTGTAGTTGGTTCCATCAAGGGGTTCAATTTTGTATAGTTTGAAGATAGTTTTTGGGGTTGCAGCCATTGTAAATTTAGCTTTCAGATTGTTAGAATAATTGGTATAATGGCTGCTGTGAGAACAGAAGGAAAAGCCATGTCGTGGATGAGATCACTGACGCAAAAGCTAAATTCGGTCGACTCAGGTGCAAATCGATAAGGCGAACAAGCTCACCAAGGTTTAACACAACAAGTTTCTCACTCGTGTGCTTGAGGGAGAAGCTATGGAGTATAGCAGTCTGTTGCCTAGGAAAGAAGAAGGAAGAGTAGAGGAGAGACGGTTTGTGTGTTTTTCTGTGTGTTCTTAGAGTTACAGAAGAGCTCTTTATATAGAGGTCTGATCAAGCAAAAGAGCTCTTGAATAGCCATAATTAGGGGAGGAAGAAAGGGGCGAAAAAGTAGGAAAGGGAGAGAATCATATAACTAAAGCAGTAATAGGGGGAGAGGATCATGCTGATTGAGGCAGAGATTGAGGAAGACTCAGTCAACTAGCCGTTAGGATTATGACAGTTTATACGCAAACAGTTCAATAAGAATTCCTCCAAAAATATAGTCAGTAGGGCCCGCGGCCCGCGCCGCGCTTGGACCGGACGGGCGAGCGCGGCAGTGCGCGCGCATGTGGCAACCCAAGTCCCATCAACCC
Source organism: Carnegiea gigantea (assembly GCA_029747015.1). Classification (NCBI taxonomy): domain Eukaryota; kingdom Viridiplantae; phylum Streptophyta; class Magnoliopsida; order Caryophyllales; family Cactaceae; genus Carnegiea; species Carnegiea gigantea. The sequence continues at coordinate 28,966 of JAKOGI010001080.1, forward strand.
CATAAAACATGACTTCTAGTTATTCAACAAGCACGAGAAGATTGGGATATATAAACTCTTCAAACCACTCTCAAAAGTTCCATGTAGGACAACAAGGGAGATGGAAAGAATAAGTGAACACCCTTTTAGGGTGCCATTACGCCAACACCCTCAAGCAAAGTGTCAATGACAAACCCCAGTGCTTCTTATAAGGGGACTCTTAGATAGGGAAGAGCAAAGGATAGCTGTATGGCTATCCAATAAGTTTTTCATGTAAATGGAACTATATTAGTTAAGAAAATTTCAATTTTATTTTGACTAGAAAAAGAAAAAAAAGAAAATTTCATGTATGAATTAAGTGTGGGTCTAGTCAACTTGGGTTTGGCTCGTAACTTAATCACATTGTTTAGGGTATCATGTATCAACTGAGTTTGATTTAATCTTTTTCTGAATAGGATAACTGGGTGCACGTCACTTGTGCCAAACCTAAGCTTATTACCGAGAAAAATTTATGCGATCTAGATATATGAAATATAAATATCCATCTATTAAACTACCATTTTGAGAGTATTCATATTCCTCAATCTAACCCCTTCAAAATATAGAACATTAAATTTTTGTTTTGGGCTAGAGGTGTGGATGGACGCCCACCCTTAGTCAGAGATCCGCCTATGCACATTTTGGCATATGGATTAAGAGAAAGCTTATCCCTAACTCCAAGATGCGATCATGGCATCAATAATCTCATTTAATCACTTTTTTTAATATATTGTCCATGAAAATTTAGGAACATTACCCCAAGAATCTAAGTCACAGTAACTACTTCAACCTCGTGAGAGTCAAAGTTTAACCAAGTGTCTGAGCTGCAGAGATGGCTCTCCTGTGCCAATTACAATCATGTCTTATAGCGTCGTTACTGACTGACATCTGTGTAGACTTCTAACGATATTGGATTTTCGCAGAAGCCGCCGAAATTGCTCATGCAAATATTTGCTTAAGCTGCTGTCATGACTTATGAATTCAGCAAGGTAGGGATTAAAATTCTAGTTTCCATCAAGAAAAAGGTGTTTTCCTGCTCTGAATTTCTGTGCAGAAACGAGCTGCTGTGGACAAAGTACAGGCATTGCAGACCATGCATCGCCTACTGAGTTTCCGGACTCAAAAACTTGCCTCTATTAGACGCTACAATAACGGATTTTCTCAATCTGAGATGCATCTTTCCATTAAATTGAACTAAACATGTGGAAATTAGAGCTAAGACCGGACTTGCAAACTATGGATGACCTGTACATTGTTCATTCTGTGCCGGCTCGTCAGACAACAGCTGCCTTTAATGCCAAAGTACTCTTAATCATCAAGCCAATGTGCTCGCTTACTTTCAAATATAGTAGCTAAATCCTAGAGGCATCCTTAAAAATGAGCGACGTGCTTCCAGTTACATCAAACTTGGGTCAGGATCCATTGCCAGTTTTCAGTAGTCTAAAAACGAGATCAGATAATTATGAAAAGGTGACAGATAGCCGACGCTGTTAAAGCTGCAAATTCTTCTGACTGGTGCATGGCATGAAATTGGAGTGAAGGAGAGCTAGTGCTGAAATTCAACGCCTGAAGGTAGAGAGCCTTTTGCAGAGAGCAAATCTGCTGTAACTGTTAAGTCCTAGTCTCTTAGATGAATTCTACCTATTAAAGCTTCGAGAGCAATATCAAAGTCATCTGAAACCAACTAAAATTCGGCAATTGTAATTGTACCCGTGAGCACGCCTGGGTCGACAAATTTTGAACGTGAGCTGAATGGTTCGGTGGCTCTCCAGGCTCACACATCCGCATGGGCTTATAACCCTTATGCTTATGAGTGGATTTGGGCTTGTGGCCCCTTTAATGACATCAAGATATCACGTACTTGTTGCAGCAACATCCACGCTCTTGTACTTTACAGTCACGATAATCCCATCGCTAGAATCCTATCAGGTAAGATTCGGGCACCGAGAGAGATGAAACCAGTTATAACGTGATTATATCCAACACAAGAAGAAAACTCTCAAATCTGTCATCTCTGATGAACAGAGCTCAGAATGAATGCAAATACATCTTGACTATTTACATGAAATCATTGATGTGAATTTAGACCCCACATACCTGCAAAACTATTACAAGGGCGCCACTCTAAATCTTGATGAATACCCCCAAAGCATAGATGAGAGAATCTCAGAAGGAATAAGAACTAACTACTTAAACCTTGTTATTCCAGAAACTATATATAGCATCCCAGCTGTCAAAACTTTTGTTGTAGCAACAGCAATGTCAAAAACGAATTCCTATGGGGCCATAAGCCCCTCTATTGTGTATGAAAGAGATTGTGCCCAATCAGCTTTGAACAACAACGTTTGAAGCGTGCGCATCACGTCGTAATCGGGATCAAGCTTCCTCTGCCAACCCTACAATTGACACACGCAAATGCAAAAGTTAGAGGTAATGTAAAACCAAGACTTTGTTACGAAGTTCATGATCCAGAGTCGATAAAATCTGAGAGTAAAGATGGGTAACGAATAATCAGTCTATACTCTTACTGAAATTTTTTGTAGTAAACAAAAAATCCAGCTTACTCTGGTTTACTACCCCCAAATTGCAAGGCAACATAAATAAGGTTAAAGAGCATCAGGAAGATGCAAGGGTTACACTCCCAAAAATACCCTAAGAGCTAAAGCTATTTCCAATACCCCCCCCCCCCCCAAAAATCAGCTTCTCCGAGGGTTTTTTTGGTGAGGGGGGTTAACAACATAAGCAAAGCCAAACGGTCATATATTCCTATTAGTTCAATATAAAGCAAGTATGCTCCAAAGGCAGGACAGATAAAGTGGTTACCTCAAGAACCAAAGTAGTCACAATTACAGTGCAAACATTGCCATCAATGTTCACCTTGTGATGCCTAACTTGTTCAAGTAATTGTTGCATGGCGTCAGCAGGATGAACCAAGTCTCCTTCTGGAGTTGCCCAAAAATCAAACGACTCTTTCACCTCCTATCAAATCAATGCACACATTGTATGAGTCCACTGCAAACACTGCTTGGTTGCCAGCAAGCAAAGATTGCACAAACAAACCTAATCTTACATTAACAGTTCATAATCCACAACTCTATGGGGAACCTCTATGTCAAACATCTAGCAACACAACTTTATACACCTGTGGACCTCACAAGACATGGAAACACAAACTGACACAAATGATCTAGCGCATATTTCAAACTTGGATGGGACATCTAAATTACCTTGTAAGGAAAAGTCTTTCATGAGAAGCATTTGGTAAAACATCAAGAAGTGCCAATGGACATCTACCCTTCCTTTCTTTTATGGGTTTTGGATGCCAATAGTCTCAATTTTGGGGTATTGCATGGGAATAATCAACTTTTAAATTTAGCAACCATAATGCTGAATTTTAGAAGCATTGACCTTTCTTTTCTCCCCATACCACCATCGAGTCAATGGCACTTTCACTTACCAATTTGATTACGTAGTGGCTTACTTATTACAACATGGATGGTAGTGCTTAAAAAACAAAGGAAAATATAGTATGCAGTCTGAAGATTAAATTAACACGTCAAATTTGTGAACAGACCATGTTCATGACTCAATAGTGATATACACAAAATAAACATCCCCCAAAGTTCAAAATGTGATGACATGATGCTGGAAATGTGAAGAAAAATATACAACCCATGTATCAAAATCGAAAAGTAAGTTATCATGTCAGAGATTGGCAAGCCAAGTGTCTTTGACACAGTGGTTCTAGCTAGGTGTCAAATTTGAAAGTCAGACTGATTCAGTGTGATACCCCCAAAGCTAGGATTATTGGCGTACAAAAACCTTTTCATGGGAGGGGTAGAGGAGAAGGTTTATGCATCGAAGGGAAGTTTCAGTAGAGACCACGTCAAATTTCCTAATAAAGTCTGACAATCAAGCCCACAATGTTGTTCAACTTAATTGGGTCCACAATAGATATAAAACTTTGCAACAGGTATCCGACGATAAAATGATATCCCACAGCCATAGCCAAGAAGACAAGCCAGCATCCCAATTACCAAGTGCAATCCACGGGACTGATTCTCAGAACTTTTAGGCATTGTATTTTCGGACAGAAAAGAAAAACTCCAAGCCAACAAGGCTAACCCTCAAGTACGAGAAGGCAAGAAAAACATAGCCTCGTGAGCTAGAACACAGCACATACTCTGTAATTGTGCGCTAATCAGAATCTAAGAAACAAAATGGATAAAGCATCTGGCCTCATTTGATACAAAGATGTGAAATTGATACGAATAGCCGACAATCATTACCCTTGGTGACCAAATTCTGTGATACCTACTCGACATGACTTCAGAAGAAAGAATTACAGCTGAGAAAGCATAGAACCTGAATGAATGCCTCTGGATTTGGGCAGCTTTGCCGCCTGGACAGTTGGAGAGTGCACTCAGCTACTCTGCGGCCATCGCGACGGGCCACAGCCTTGAAGAACTCCAGCAAGGTGATACGATCAGTCTTGGAAAGCTCAGCAGTCATGCCCACATCAATGAAAACAACATGAGGCTTTGTTTTTGTCTCCCGCTTCCGCCTCCCATGTTTCACTCGAACAAGAATATTGCCAGGATGCATATCTGCATGAATGAAGTTATCGACCTGGACAACCAGAAGATTGAGAATATTAAAGTTGCCATTTCAAACAAAATTTCCAAAGAGGGTATGACTTTTCAAGCACCCATAAACCAATTTAATAATGCTCCTTAAATGCCAAAATGGCTGCAGTACTAGTTCTTAAGTGGTAAAAAATAGCTACTAGTCACAGCATATTATATAACACCATCATCCATGAATTCTTCACATTTCAAGCAGTCGCACATATTTCAAACAATGCATACACCTGAAACGAACACTACATATACAGGCAGATCCTAAGCAATTAAGTGAACTAATTACAAACTAAATAAACCAAAGAAGATATAAAAATAATTAAAATGTCACTGGGAACTTTTGGAGGGAGGGGGGATTCTGCAAGGTTATATTTACCAGTAGCATCTTCAGAAGAGCATGAGTCCCAATGTGAGCGAGTGCAGTTTTGAAGCGTTCGTGTCCTTCAAGGCCATCAACATAGTGAGCCACACTTTCCCCATGCTCAAATGTCTCCACCAAAACTGCAGGATGCACAAGCGGATAGAGGGGTTTTGGAAAAGATACATCCCTCCAATACCGGAAATTATATATAAAGCGATTAAGATTAGCAGCTTCCCTAGAAAGGTCTACTTGCGACATCATGAAAACTGCAAACTGCTGCACACTTTCATCTAATCTCAGCCACTTCAACGTAGGCATGAACTTTGATATTTTTGCTACTGTGTTGATAATAACAAAGTCTCTCCTGATTGAATCACCAACTCCTGGATGTCTAACTTTCACAGCTACCTCAATGGGCTTGGCCTTTTGACCAGGGTATCGGAATCGTAAAACAGCTCGATGCACCTGAGCAATACTCCCAGATGCCACAGGCTTCTCATCGAAACTCTCAAAAATGTCTGAGATTCTGCGACCAAATGCCTTTTCCACAGCTAATTTTGTGTAGGCAAAGCTGTGTTCTGGTGCCTTAGAGTGAAGCTTTGTTAGCTCAGAACATAAATCTCTTGGGAATAGATCTGGTCGTGTAGCAGCCCACTGCCCCCATTTTATAAATGCAGGGCCAGCTTTCTCCAGAGTACGATGTACAACCTGAAGCCAATAGTTTCTGAACTGAGGTCCAAAACTATCTGCAAAGGGAGCCATGGCTATGCTCGGTGAGAATAGAATTGCCAGATAAATAGCTCTCAGCACCAAAATAAGAACCTCTATTACATCAAAAAGCAACCTGGTCATGTAGGCATGCCCATCTTGTGCACGCATGTAGACATCATTTCTGGAAGGGAGATAGTTTGACTCAGCTCTCGCTGTTTGAGTTAAGGCTAGCTCTCCAAATATCCAGGTAAAAATACCAGGAACTACAAGGTGAGACCTTGTTGAGGCTATGCTGAAAGCTTGAGCGATCCTTGTTATGACAGGACATGCTGAACCATGGGAAGAACGCATCTGTGAAATCCTTTTCCACATGTTTTGAGCATGATGTGCCATAGTGTTACTAGCATAAGCGACAGAGTACTGCCTGCAAAAGCCACTCTTGTATGTGCTTTCCAGGAGTTTATACACATTAGCTGGAGAGTGTCCTCCATGGTGATGTCTTAATTGTGAACACAATCGATATTGTGGTACACAAGGCTGAAACAGGATAAAAGTTTCATCCCTTCTCAGTCCAAAATAGCTGCGGCCATTGCTTTTCAAAACAGATTGTGTAGCTCTTCTAATATTTCTTAGCATCCAAAGTCTACAATCCAACAATAACACACAGCTGGATAAGTAAAATCTGATCAAACAACTAAAACTAGCATCATAAAAATGCTTGATAAACTAGTCTTGTATGATAATAAAGAAACACAAAGGCTCCACCAAATCCGAATCCCGCAACTATAGCTCTTGACTACAAACTGAAAACAAAAAAGTTCATGCAACTGATACAAAGGTGCACAATTTACATCTTTCACAAGTTGAATAATTCCATCATATGAAACTTGTGCAAATGCCAGTTCCTTCAAAGCAGAGGCTAAGTTCATTCATCAATAGGAATGTTTCCTCCTTTTTGTTTTTAACTAAACAAACCAGTGGTTGTTTACATCGCTTATCAGCTCCTGCCTCTTGTCTTGTAATGAATGCTACAAGAACAATGCTTTACCTAATGTTGTGTTGCCAGATAAGGCTAGAAGCTATAATAAGCTGGAAACTAGTCAACTACCAATGACACTTCATTCAGTTCTTGAAAGCTACTAGTTGAATTTGAATACAAGGCTCCTTCCACAATGACCAGAACTAGCTAGCAGAATTAAGCTCATATTGCACAACTAAGAAGCTCAAAAGGTAAGCCACTTTGAAGCAGTCCTTCATGCCTTATTTTCAAACAATGTAACAGCAGAGCGACCACAAAAGACATAACTAATCCACAAAAGCCAACAAATTTTAGAAACCCAAGGGCGAGAGATCCTCCCCAATTAAGACCCCATTATTGATTTCAAAATCAACCCAACCACCCAATTAACGACCCCCCATACAAAAGACAACCCTGATAAATGAATCAGGAATAAGAGAAATAGAGAAGAAGCAACGAAGAGAAAAGGGTAAAGGAGGAACCTTGACATTGGGCGTGAAATTTCAGAATGACAATTGAAAGAATTAGAATGTTCCAATCAACTGTAGTTTGCCCAGATAGCATTTTCTCATGTCGATGCTTGTTGTTGGGCGTGGAAGGGTTCAACACAGCCGGGTCGTCCTGCAGTTCGACGGCGAGAAGAGAAGTCGGTGGAAGGGAGGAGAGGCGAGACAGAGCTTGCTCTTGTCTGGCTGGGCTTTTACTTGGCTAATTAGCCTGTTACCTGGGCCTTACGAAGGCGCAATTCCTGGACTAGGCAATAACTGCGACTTCAAGGTCCTGAAAACACCTAACTAGGTTTCATTATCCAAATCCAAATTAAATACAATAAAAATTCCATTTAGACATGAGTGATTTGATATAACAGTTTTATTCGTAAATTGTAAAATTATATAAAAGTTGATTCTTGATTAATCTTAATTTTAAAAATCATAAACTACCCACTAGTTCATAATAATGGAGATGAGGTTGTTTATAAATACATTTTACTTTAATCAATACAATTCGAGCTGAAAAAATAGTTCAAACTTACCTTTTTCAGCTATTAAATTTTGGTCACCTAACTAGATGTTACCATGATTTTTTACAATATATAAAAAAAAGTGCCTTGAACATGAATGATCTTATTTGCCGTTACTGTCTCCAACCTCATGTGACATGGGGAAATTGTTATTATTATTGCGTCAATGTTTGATTATACGCGCCGCATAGTGGGATCATTGTTCTTTATGAGTTGAGCTAAATTAGGGAAAACGAGTTACAATACAGGAAGATAATGAAGACCAGATACTATCAATTCATACAAAGTTCGTATATTTTGAGGGCTTTATAAGCAATAAATCAAAGCAAACAAGTAAGGCATGCCGGTCTCATAGATTGGATCAATGAATATTGTGTTGTGAGTAGTACTTGCTAAGTGAGGGTGCGCAAAATCAGTTAACCGGAGTTTCGGTTAACTGAAAATCGGTTAACAGGTTTTTTGGTTCAAAAAAATTCCGAATTGTAACTGAATCAAAAATTTCGGTTTGTCCAAAATCCAAACCGAAAATTTTGATTAACCGGTTTTTCGATTCGGTTAACTGATTTTTCGGTTCGGATACTGGTTAACTGTTTATAAATAATAAAAACTTATACTTTCTTACCTAAATTTTTTATTTTTTTATGTTTAAATTCTTTTATTAAAAATTAAAACTTTGGTTACCATTTATAAATGATATATCCGTGCACTTTCTTGCGTAAATTTTTTATTTTTTATGTATAATTTTTTAAAAAATAAAATTATTTTCGGTTCGGTTAACCGACAGTTAACTGAATTTGCAAATAATCCAAACCGTAAACGAACCGAAAACTGAAAAAAATTTTGGTTCGGTTAACCAAACCAACTTTTTTGAAAAATTTGTTCGGTTAACCAATTTTTCGATTCGGTTTTTTTAGTTTTTTGGTTTTTTGGTTTCAGATTTCTTTGCACACTATTGCTAAGATTTAGGTACTGAATTTGCATTGTTTGAATAATGTCATTTGATGGTAAATGCTAAATGGAATGTGCACATTAATGGTTTCGTCAGTTTCACAAAATCTTGAATTCTTACGAATAGAAATTAAAAAACTTCATAAAACTCCTTATAAATTTTTTGAGGCACTTCGTCAGTATCAACTTGGAGTGCTTTTATAATCATGAACTATTTGTCCTGATTCAAGCTGATTTCATTATTCCTATGGCTTATTCGTTTCAGCATTCGTTAAGAGCATTCGCATCCCAGAGAAACGCGTGGGGGTTTTGGGTCCTCGAGTGACACGTGTTTCCAGAGGACGCTGGCAGCCGGGGGAAACAAGGGGACACACGTGTGGCAGAGTGCACAGGCATTCTGCCCCGCGTGATTTTTTTTTTTGGTCGTTTTCTAGGAATAAACGCAGCGTTTTATCAATTGGCGGAACATGGAGTGACGTGTTTGAAGGAGCCCAAAAAAAAAAAGCAAAACCTTTTGTTACCGTTGGACCCAGTTGTCACCCAACGGCTATTTGGGTTTGAATTTTTTTTTTTTTTTTTTTTTGGTTTCCTAAATTCCTTTATAAATTACAAACATCGAAGTGTGAAAAATTTATCTCAATTTTAATATATCACTCATATCTAATTTCCTTATTGTTATTTTAATTTTGACTTTTGTGGGCTTTGAAAGGAATTGAAGTTCCAAGAGGAAAAAAATTGGGTAAGTAATACTTATTGTGTAATTATGTTTAGTTTTTCTTGAGGTAAATATTTTGAGTTATATATTTGAACTAATGATTTTTGTTTTGTGGCTATTTTCAAACATTTTTGGGAGGTGTTTATAAAGTTGAGTGTTCATACCAAAAATGTGTGATTTTTGCAGTACCTTTCTGCCTAATCTATGCTCGAATAATTATTATTTTTAGGTTTTTATTTGATTTTATTTTATTTTCAGATATTGAATAATTCGGGAATAATGCCAGGAAAAGATGAAGGAATGCTGAAAGCTGAAAATTTAGGCCAAATGGATGTAAACCCAAACCCAAACCAATCAAAAAAAAATAAAAAAAATAAAAAAACAAAACCAAAAAAAAAACCAAAAAGAAAAAAATTAAAAAAATCAAAAACAGAAAAAGAAAAGACCTTTTCTAAGGGTGTGGGATTTATATGACTGGTTGGGTAAGAAATCCTGAAAATTATCGACTTTTTAGGAGTGGACTTGACCTCGAGATTGAATTAACACCCGAATCTAAACCCAAGCCTAGAATCGAAGAAATAGCACAAGAAATATCTTTGAGTGATATCTTTTATCCTTCTAGGACTGTTTTGCCATCTTGTTTTACTAAACTTGACCTTGGACCGAATGTTGCTTTCGAATCGAGACCTCATTATACTCAGATGCTCCCTAAATTTACTAGTTTAGAGGACGCTTATTTATTTTTGAGGGAATTCGAAGAAGTATGCTCCATGATGCATTTTCCTAATATGCCCATTGATGTTGTGCGTATGAAATTAATTCCTTTTGCTTTGAAAGGCTAAACGTTGGATGTATGACTTGGTTGCTAATTCTGTTGCTTCTTGGAATGATTTTGTACGATTGTTCTTAAGAAAATATTTTCCTAATGCCAAGACTGTTAAGTTAAGGAATGATATTAATCAATTTGTGCAAGTCGATAGGGAATCATTTTGAAAATATTTTGATAGGTTCAAAAATTTGCTGGCCCAGTGTCTCTATCATGGTTTAGACCAGGCACGTTTGTGCCAGATTGTTTATGAAGAATTGGACCAACAAACTAGAACCATGGTAGAGTCTATATATTAGGGTGACTTTCTTTTTAAGAGCGCCATGGTTGCTCGGGAATTTTTAGAGGATTTAGCTAAAAAGACCATGCAATGGAAAACTGCTCGTGATGACAGTCTAAGTTCTAGGATTCCAAGGGATGGGTTGCATTCTATCTCTGATGTAAGTCACTTAGAGTCTAAGATTGCTGTTCTGAAAAACCTGTTAAAAGGGTTGTCTCTCCAAATATCCCAGATGTCTCAGACTTCTACTGTGTCTTGTTCCCACTGTCAGGCCTTAGATCATTCCTTAAGTGCTTGTCCTTATTTTGCTCATCAATTAGCAACTGGACAAGAGCAAGCAAGTATGACCTTCCAACGATCAAAGAACGACCTATTTTTCCCTTATTATAATCCAGGGGGGAGGAATCACTCTAACTTTTCTTGGAGTAATGGACCCAATGCTGCCACTCCTAACTCCCAACCTATTTCCCATCCTCCCAATTCTTTTCAGTGGCTAACTTTTCCAGGTATACCTAATACACCTAGACCTCCACCACCTGTAGCTCAAGCCCAACCTCCTCCTGGTTACACTGATATTGATAGAATGGAGAGGACAATTAACAGTAATGTAGAGAGAATGATACGTGCTAATATGGAGAAAATGATACGAACGATGACTGAACAGTTTTTTCAATTAGCATTATCTTCTAGGGAGTTAGGTACTTTTCCAAGTCAACCTGAGGTGAACCCTAAGGGTCACGCCTCTTCTTCTTCTGGTAACCCTAATGAGCCTGTGAGGAAAGTAAATGCAGTGATATCTCTCCGTTCTGGTCGAGAGATTGATAACCAAGTTAGAAGTCCCAGTGAGCCCTGCAGGTATCCTCACCAGTTCTTCCAGAATTCTTCTTCTTCTTCTTCACCATCAGAGACTGGTTCATCCAGTGAGCCAGGGGATGCTACTGATGGTGTCTCCAATGATTCTGATTCTTACCATTCTCCTGAGTCACCGTCTAAGGATGAAGAGTTTAAAGAGAAATACTCCTCTGATTCAGTTGACCCTTCTCCTTCTAAGAGTCTTTCTTCTTCTTCTTCTTCTTCGTCTTCTTCTGAGAAAGTCCATATGCCTTACCTCCTTTTCCCCATAGGCTTGAGAAGAAAGACCAAGCCCATGTTGAGAAGATGAGAGAGACCTTCTCTCAAGTCAAGATCAATATTTCTTTGCTCGATGCTAACAGCTGATACCTCCATATGCTCGATTTTTAAAGGATCTGTGTACAACCAAGAGAGCCTATAAAGCTTATCGAGAGCTACAAATTTAACTACTACTTCAGTTATTAAAACACTTTTTATAGCATAGGGAAGAAGGGATCGATCCACGAGGAAAGATTGTTGTAAAGAGGCTAGCTTAATCCTAAATGATTTCACTAATCCAATTTAATAGGTTTAATCTTAATAATTCTAGAATAATTAAAATCTAATGGATAAAAATCTGGAAAAACACCCAATTATGCTCCTAAATATTTTGAATTATATTCTGGAAAGAAAATAGTAAAAAGCTTTCCTAAATAATTTAGAAAAATAAAATCAGAATAGTATCTGAAATTCTAATTAAAATTCAAAACAGCAAATAATAATCAGAAAATAAATATTAAAAATGTCAAACAGTAACCTAAAATATTATTCTTCAGGTATATAAGCTTATAACCCCTCAATTGTACCCAAATAATTCCAGAAAAATCAAATCAGAAAATTACCATAGAATATCAATGCAGAATATTAAATCTGAAATTAGAAATAAAATAATCTGCAAAAATATAAATACTAAAATAATCAATAAAATTACCCTAATTCTAGGACACAATTTTCTGGAATTAACAATACCTAATAATCGTGATTTAACAAATAAAATCGAAATTTTCAGAATTAATCACCTAAAAACCTGCACATATCACTTTCACAAAATAATTCTGAAAAATTATCAAATAACTTCCAAAAATCACGAAATTAAATATGGGCAGACTAGGACACTCTATAAAGCCTAGGAACTTATAAAAATCAAAAAATAACAAGAATAACTATTTTTAGTCTAATTTCTAAGAAACCGGTAATTAGATACTAAAACTGAATAGAAATCAACCTAAAATTATAACCACTCTAAAAATCAAAATCTAAGCTATCTAAAATTACCTAGACACTCCTAAAAGACTATACTTTTGGGGGGGTGGTCGATTGAAATTATATTGAAGCTAATAAAAATAAAACAAAAATTAACAAACTAATCAAATTAACTTTAAGCAACAAATAATGATAAAAAGTTATCAAATTTATGAAGAATACTTAGTATAATCTCAATCCACCATGTAAATTAATATTTATCATCAACACACAAGTTAATTTCATTCATGAGTTAAACTGTAGAAGACATTCACCAGCGGTTCTTCCCCGTTTTTCCTTAGATCCTAGTTTACTTAGGTCCAACCCTAATATAAACCCTACTAGTTTTGATAACCCTTACACCAGCGCAAGAATTTAATTAAACTAGAGCATTAAGAATTAGAAAAACATCATTTAATACTTTGTAATCAATTTACCAGCAAATCGATTTAACAAAGATCTAAAGCGATTACCTAATTAAAAGAGATGGGTTTGAGCCATCCATGATTAATTAGGGTGATACCTAAGCCTAAAAGATTATAACTTTTACGTATTATAATCTTCTAAACTATCAATCGAAATTGTATTTAATCAACTAGCATGCATTCTAATCGATTCAACACAAATTTCATAAACGATGAACGCTAAGCGCTAAAGAATCATGAATAGAAATCAACTAGGCATTAAAGCACAAAACTTGTTTCAAAATAATTAATTTAGCATGGCTTCAAGAAGATTATACTAAGTATAGAAAATTACTCACACATATTAAAAATAAAATTACAAATAACCAAAGGGTTCATGTTTAATAGTAAACTAAACCCAAAAAAAATAAAATAAAATAAAAATAAAATAAAATAAAGTAAAGACAAAGAGAAAGAGAAATAAGATAATAATACTTTGCTTTGTGATAGGGATGCGTGATGGAGGAGTATGATGATGATTATGGTGCGGTAAGATGGAGTGAAGCGTGGATTGATGGTGATGATGATTAGAGGATTATGATGGTGATCAAGAGATGACGATGAGATGAAGATGATGGATTTGGAGGGGAGGTGCCGTGGGTTGGTGAAGGCTGCGCGGCTTTTGTGTGTGGAGATGAGAGATTAAGATGACGGTGTAGAGGAGAAGAAGGGGATGTGATTGAAGGTGGCGTGGGGGGGTGATGATGGGTGTTAGGTGAGATGGAAGAAGGGTTAGGCATGTGATGGGGTATGAAGAAGAAGGATTGACTATGGGGGATGAGAAGGGGTGGCAGCCGTGGGATATGGTGAAAAGTTGAGAGATGATTAATGTGATGGTGATGGTGATATATATAGGGAGGAAAGGAGGGGGATTAGGGTTAGTAATTAGAGTTTTCTTCTTCCTTAGATTTCTTCTCCTCTTAAGACTTCTTGTTTTCTTCCAACTCTTGAAACCCTAGCCCAATTAAATAATTATAGAAATAATATTTTCCATAAATTATTTATTGGACCGTCTTTTCAGCAAATCGTGTAAAATCAGAGTTTCGACGTCTTGTCTTCTCATTTTTATTTTATTAATGCCTAACCTGGAAAATATATAAAATAAAGTAAATTAGATGCAATAATGTGTAACATACAATCAAAATAATTAATAAAATGATGTATGATTTTTGGCTTAACAAATTCCCCCACACTTAGACTTTGGACGTCCTCGTGCAAAGAAATCTTAGACTCGACCTAAAACTTACCCTTCTTTTTCTTATAAAATCATGCATATTTATGATATTCATACTAGGTCAGGGCTTGCTTAAGAAAAACAATGTTATTGAATCAATTAGTCTCTCCTTCAATAAGTGAATACCTGCTAGACATCCAACTATCCTTAGAGAGTTTATTCATCAACCTCACAACATTTTCATAATGAAGTAATAAGATCAATAATTATCCATTTCTTTTTTTGATTATGCATATACCAATCAAGAGGTCGAGAAAGAATTTAAGATGAAAAAATTTGGGCATGGTCTGGCTATAGAGACAATTGAACTAGGTAGAATAGCTTCATTAAATTTTGTCCTAAACTTGCCTTGTATTTATTTTCCTCTTCTTCTTTTGTTCAAACTCCACTTGCACATATATTCGAGGCCCATATAGGGTCTTAGAAATTAAACACTCCCTGTCTCCCACTCACCCGAATAGAGGTGCTGGAGCAAATAATTCATCATCATCTTATTATTTCTTCATTTTATTGGCTCACTAGTATGGGAAGCAAGCTTTCCAGTGGCAGTATTGCCTCAAAGGGTAGCACCCATTAGTGCATGCCTCAAAGGAGTACTTGTCATTCCCAACTTTGACTCTCTCTTTTTCTTTCTTTCTTTGTATAAAAAATAGACAAGTAAAATTACAATTTTAATGAATTATTCAACTAATTCAATAGTCTAGGAGATGGGCCAGGTCATTTGATTACTTTTGAATCGGATATATTACATGACCAAATAAGATGGATAATCAAGAGAGTTACTCATTAAAAAGATGTATGAGGATCAACTCAAACTTCTCTAAAGGATAACTATTATGCCTAGAAGTCTTCACTTATGAAAGAATAAACTGCAAAATAGCTAATAAAACAAAATTGTTTTCTAAACAAGCAAGCCTAGTATAAACTCACATCATGCATTATTTATAAGAAAAGAATTTTTTTTTTTAGAATAAAAACTGCAGGAATTAAATACAGGATGCACCCCCCCACACTTAATTCATGCATTGTCCCTAATGCATGCAAACAGATAGAAATAATGAAATATAAAAGCAAAATTAAATAAGTACTTCCCTAAAAATGTTGGGTTGCCTCCCAACCAGCGCCTTTGTTTATAGTCATTGGCTCGACTTCATGAAGCTCCTGGATCCTCCAGTTGGATCTCTTCCAATAATTCAGCATTAATCTGGTAACACACTTTTTGAAGCTCAGCATTATCAAGACTCTTAGTAAGCACAGTCAAAAATTCATCTTCGTTGGATACATCATGAATATTTTGGGGCAACTCATCAATAACATCAAGTGCATATACGTAATTCACATTAGCAGGGAATCTCATGGCATTAAAAATATTAAATTTAACCACTTCACCATCAAATTCCATAGTTAATGTTCCTTCATGCACATCAATTTTAGTCCTAGCTGTTTTTAAAAATGGCCTGCCAAGCAAGATGGAAATATCATGACATGCATCACCCATGTTCATTACATAAAAATCAGCAGGAAACACAAGTTCATTCACTTGGACTAAGACATCGTCTAATAGTCCATCTGGGTAAGTACAGCTCCTATCAGCTAACTGAAGCATTACGCCAGTTTTCTTTAATTCTCCTAGGTTTAGTTTGTCATAAACAAACCTAGGCATAGGAGGCACCCAAATCAAACATAGTTTTATCAAAGCAAAGGTTTCCTATTTTGCAAGGAATAGAAAACACACCAGGATCTTGACACTTATGGGGGAGTTTTCTTTTAAAAACAGCAGACACATTTTCCCCCACACTTATTTTCTCATTACCAATGAGCTTCGTCTTGGCAGTGCATAATTCTTTTAAGAACTTAGCATACCGAGGCACCTGTTTAATGGCATCAAGGGGAGGTATGTTAATTTCTTCATTCCTTAATGTCTCTAAGATCTCTTAGTTAGCCTCACTTACCTTAGATGCAGGGCTTTTAAATCTAGTAGGGAAAGGTGGGATTGGCTTGTAAGGTTCTCTTTTCTTTTCTCCTAATTCCTTAGTAGTTTGATTAGACTCTGTATCTAATTCTGGTTCAGCCCTTTTAATTTCTTCATCAGGTTCTAATTCTCTACTTTTCTTAGGTTCTTTTAACTCTTTTCCATTCCTAAGTGTTATGGCACTAACATTCTCCTTAGGGTTAGGGTAAGGCTGAGATGGTAACCTATTTTGCATTTGAGCCTGCAGGTTGCTAACTATGATATCAGTTGCAGTCTGTTTCTCTTGAACCTGCTTAAGAGTTGTCTCCAAAATTTGGAACCTATCATCCATCTTCTTGAGGACTTGTTCCAGTAGAAAGTTGGTCCTATCCTGGTTAAAAGGTTGATGAGAGGGTTGGTCAACACCAGGTGGATTAGGCTTAGGGCCATACCTAAGGTTAAGGTGGTCTCTCCATCCTTCATTATAAGTATTCGAATAGGGATCATACCTCCTTTGATTTTGATTAGAGTAAAGAGCATTAACATTACCTTCTTGTAGAGTGGGACATGTATTAGTAAAATGCCCCTCTAGACAACAAATACCACATATTACTGCTTTTTGAAATCCCCCAGTAACAATCTTATTTAACATAGCAGTAATGTGAGATAACTGATTCTCTAGAGATGAACTAGGACTTATCTCATTTACCCTTTTGACTTGTGAGTCCCTAGTACCAAATTGCTGAGTATTTTGGGCCATTAAATTAACTAGATTTCTAGCGTCAGCTGGGGTTTTATTAACCAGAGCCCCCCCACTAGCAGCATCAACCATATTGCGGTCCATAGGAAGTAAACCCTCATAAAAATATTGAATCAATAGTTGTTCAGTTATTTGATGTTGGGGGCAACTGGCACATAACTTATTAAATCTTTCCCAGTACTCACAAAAAGTTTCCCCATTCATTTGTTTGATTTCACATATATCTTTCCTAATAGATCCAATACGGGATGTAGGAAAAAACTGTTCTAGAAACGATTTATGCAATGTAGTCCATGTAGAAAAAGATCCAGCAGGCATATAATATAACCAGTCCTTAGCATTACCAAGCAAAGAAAAAGGAAAGACCTTTAGTCTAATTTGATCCTCAGGAATTCCTTCAGGTACCATAGCAGAACAGGTAATGAAGAATTCACTAATGTGTCTATAAGGGCCCTCTCCAGCTAACCCATGAAACTTAGGTAATAAATTAATAAATCCTGAGTTTAATTTCAAAGGTTTATCTAAAACAGCATAAGTGATGGACATTGGTTGGGTTTCTAAGTTAGGGGCAGCAAGTTCTCGAAGAGTAGACATGCTTACCTCTTTAATCCTAAAACTTACTGGGTTAGGCTGACTCTCTTTGTTTTCAGTTTTCAATGCTTGTTCCTTATTCTCTCCAATTTCCTTACCACTCCTTAATTTCATACACTTTGGGAAATCTAAAAAAAAATATATATAAATAAATTAATAGGTTTAGAATACTAGAATTAAAACAAAACAAAATAAAAAGTAGCAAATCAAATAGAAGTAAACTAGCAATTTAATTTTCTTTCCCCGGCAACGGCGCCAAAATTTGTAAAGCTTGTCGAGAGCTACAAATTTAACCACTACTTCGGTTATTAAAACACTTTTTATAGCATAGGGAAGTAGGGATCGATCCACGAGGAAAGATTGTTGTAAAGAGGCTAGCTTAATCCTAAATGATTTCACTAATCCAATTTAATAGGTTTAATCTTAATAATTCTAGAATAATTAAAATCTAATGGATAAAAATCTGGAAAAACACCCAATTATGCTCCTAAATATTTTGGATTATATTCTGGAAAGAAAATAGTAAAAAGCTTTCCTAAATAATTTAGAAAAATAAAATCAGAATAGTAGCTGAAATTCTAATTAAAATTCAAAACAGCAAATAATAATCAGAAAATAAATATTAAAAATGTCAAACAGTAACCTAAAATATTATTCTTCAGGTATATAAGCTTATAACCCTTCAATTGTACCCAAATAATTCCAGAAAAATCAAATCAGAAAATTACCATAGAATATCAATGCAGAATATTAAATCTGAAATTAGAAATAAAATAATCTGCAAAAATATAAATACGAAAATAATCAATAAAATTACCCTAATTCTAGGACACAATTTTCTGGACTTAACAATACCTAATAATCGTGATTTAACAAATAAAATCGAAAATTTCAGAATTAATCACCTAAAAACCTGCACATATCACTTTCACAAAATAATTCTGAAAAATTATCAAATAACTTCCAAAAATCACGAAATTAAATATGGGCAGACTAGGACACTCTATAAACCCTAGGAACTTATAAAAATCGAAAAAGAACAAGAATAACTATTTTTAGTCTAATTTCTAAGAAACTGGTAATTAGATACTAAAACTGAATATAAATCAACCTAAAATTATAACCACTCTAAAAATCAAAATCTAAGCTATCTAAAATTACCTAGACACTCCTAAAAGACTATACTTTTGGGGGGGTCGATTGAAATTATATTGAAGCTAATAAAAATAAAACAAAAATTAACAAACTAATCAAATTAACTTTAAACAACAAATAATGATCAAAAGTTATCAAATTTATGAAGAATACTTAGTATAATCTCAATCTATCATGTAAATTAATATTTATTATCAACACACAAGTTAATTTCATTCATGAGTTAAACTGTAGAAGACATCCACCAGCGGTTCTTCCCCGTTTTTCCTTAGATCCTAGTTTACTTAGGTCCAGCCCTAATATAAACCCTACTAGTTTTGATAACCCTTACACCAGCGCAAGAATTTAATCAAACTAGAGCATTAAGAATTAGAAAAACATCATTTAACACTTTGTAACCAATTTACCAGCAAATCGATTTAACAAAGATCTAAAGCGATTACCTAATTAAAAGAGATGGGTTTGAGCCATCCATGATTAATTAGGGTGATACCTAAGCCTAAAAGATTATAACTTTTACGTATTATAATCTTCTAAACTATCAATCGAAATTGTATTTAATCAACTAGCATGCATTCTAATCGATTCAACACAAATTTCATAAACGATGAATGCTAAGCGCTAAAGAATCATGAATAGAAATCAACTAGGCATTAAAGCACAAAACTTGTTTCAAAATAATTAATTTAGCATGACTTCAAGAAGATTATACTAAGTATAGGGAAATTACTCACACATATTAAAAATAAAATTACAAATAACCAAAGGGTTCATGTTTAATAGTAAACTAAACCAAAAATAAAATAAAATAAAATAAAAATAAAATAAAATAAAGTAAAGCCAAAGCCAAAGAGAAATAAGATAATAATACTTTGCTTTGTGATAGGGGATGCGTGATGGAGGAGGATGATGATGATTATGGTGCGGTAAGATGGAGTGAAGCGTGGTTTGATGGTGATGATGATTAGAGGATTATGATGGTGATCAAGAGATGACGATGAGATGAAGATGATGGATTTGGAGGGGAGGTGCCGTGGGTTGATGAGGGCTGCACGGCTTCTGTGTGTGGAGATGAGAGATTGAAGATGACGGTGTAGAGGAGAAGAAGGGGATGTGATTGAAGGTGGCGTGGGGGGGGTGATGATGGATGTTAGGTGAGATGGAAGAAGGGTTAGGCATGTGATGGGGTATGAAGAAGAAGGATTGAGTATGGGGGATGAGAAGGGGTGGCAGCCGTGGGATATGGTGAAGAGTTGAGAGATGATTAATGTGATGGTGATGGTGATACATATAGGGAGGAAAGGAGGGGGATTAGGGTTAGTAATTAGGGTTTTCTTCTTCCTTAGATTTCTTCTCCTCCAAGACTTTTTGTTTTCTTCCAACTCTTGAAACCCTAGCCCAATTAAATAATTATGAAAATAATATCTTCCATAAATTATTTATTGGACCGTCTTTTCAGCAAATCGTGTAAAATCAGAGTTTCGACGTCTTGTCTTCTCATTTTTATTTTATTAATGCCTAACCTAGAAAATACATAAAATAAAGTAAATTAGATGCAATAATGTGTAACATACAGTTAAAATAATTAATAAAACGATGCATGATTTTTGGTTTAACAGAGCCACTAGTGTCCCTAAAAAAGCTTTCTTAGCTTCTGGCGCTAGTTCTATTCTTTCTCAGCAGATCCCAGTGAAATATAAAGAGCCCAGGTGCCCTACTATTTCTATAGTTATAGGGGACCAGCTTATTCACAGAGCTCTGCTCGATTTAGGAGCTAGTGTCAACTTGATACCCTTCACTGAGTATGAGAGGCTAGGGTTAGGTGAGCTGAAACATACCAAGATGGTCATTCAACTGGCTAATAGATCGACCAAGTTGCCTAGGGGTATTATTGAGGATGTGCTAATTAGAGTGGGTGAATTTATTTACCTAGTGGACTTTGTCGTGATTGAGACAGAGAAGGTGTCGAACTTAGCTAGTCAGGTCCCTGTGATTTTAGGGCGTCCTTTCTTGACCACTGCCAATGTCCTTATTAATTACAGGAATGGGATGATGAGACTGTTTTTTGATAATATGACTATTGAATTGAACATCTTTAACATACAAAGACAGCCCTCTGGTTTTGATGATATGAAGTTCTCTACTCTTCACTGGGTGGAGGATTCTATACTTGAAGATGCTTGTGATAATGTGTTTGCTATTGAGTATGAGTCCTTTCTTGTGAATGATGAGCTTGAGTATGATGCTTTTGAGTTTGATGACTTGTACTCTACTGCTGATTGCTTGCTCACTGTTGCTTCTGAATCTGCTTCTGAATTTGTTTCCCCCTGCTCTTGAACTAAAACCCTTTCCTGACTCTCTCAAATATGCATTTCTAGGCCTCAATGAATCTTTGCCTATCATTATTGCTTCTGACTTAGACGGGGACCAAGAGACTAAGTTGATTACCCTACTTAGAGAGAATAAGGAAGCCTTGGGCTGGACCTTAGGAGATATTAAGGGCATTAGTCCTTCCATTGTGCAACATAGGATTCATATAGAGGACAATGCTAAGCCCTACTGTGACCGTCAAAGGCGTTTGAACCCTACTCTTCAGGAAGTGGTTAGGAAAGAAGTGCTAAAGTGGTTAGAATATGGGATTATCTATCCCAGTTTTGATAGTGAGTGGGTTAGTCCTATTCAAGTTGTGCCTAAGAAGACCGGGATCACCGTGATTAGAAATGATAAGAACGAGTTAGTCCCTACTCATGTCTAAGCTAGGTGGCGTGTGTATCGATTATGGAAAATTGAATGCTGCCACTAGGAAAGACCACTTTCCCATTCCTTTCTTGGATCAGATGTTAGAGAGGTTAGTTGGACATTCCTTTTATTCCTTTTTAGATGGATACTCTGACTATACCCAGATCTCTATTGCTCCTGAGAATTAAGAAAAGACTACTTTCACCTGTCCCCTTGGAACCTATGCCTTTATACGTATGCCTTTTAGACTGTGCAATGCCCCTGCTACCTTTCAGCGTTGCATGATTTTCATTTTCTCGGATTTAGTTGAACAATGCATGGAAATTTTCATGGATGACTTCTCTGTATTTAGGTCTTCCTTTGATGACTATTTGTCTAATTTGAGAAAAGTGTTGGAAAGGTGTAGGGAGAAAAGTTTAACTCTAAATTGGGAGAAACGCCATTTTATGGTTAGGAAGGAAATAGTCTTAGGCCATGTTATTTCTAAAGATGGAATTGAGGTTGACAAGGTTAAGACTGATTTGATTGTCAATCTTCCTCCTCTCACATGTGTGAAAGAAGTGAGGTCTTTTCTTGGACATGCTGGCTTCTATCTTCACTTCATTAAGGACTTTAGTAAGATTGCAAAGCCCTTGTCCAACTTGTTAGCTAAAGATGTGTCATTTCACTTCTCTGAGGAATGTCTTGTGGCCTTCACTAAGCTTAAGGAAGCCTTAACTTCTGCTCCTGTTCTTCATCATCTCATATAGGGAGAATCATTTGAATTGATGTGTGGTACATCTGATTATGCTGTTGGGGTAGTTCTAGGACAGCATGTTGATGAAAAGCCTCATGTCATCTATTATGCTAGTCACACTTTGAATGATGTCCAACTGAACTATACAGTGACTGAGAAAGAATTTTTCACTGTGATCTTTGGTTTTGAAAAGTTTAGACCTTACCTAATTGGGTCTCATGTGATTGTGTACACTGACCACTCTACTCTTAAGCATCTTCTTTCTAAGAAGGATGCTAAACCTAGATTTGTTAGATGGATATTGCTGCTGTAAGAGTTTGATTGTGAAATCAGAGACAAGAAAGGTTCTGAGAACCTTGTAGCTAACCATTTATCTAGGATTCTCTGTGATAGAGAGAGTGAGTCTAGTATTTCTGAGTGCTTCCCTGATGAGCAGTTATATGTCATCCACCCTGATCCTTGGTATGCTGACATTGTGAACTACCTAGTTGCTTGTAGGATCCCTGAGGTTTGAACTAAGAATGACAGGGATAGATTCTTCCACCTTGTGAAATTCTTTGTTTGGGATGATCCTTATTTGTTTAAGTACTGTGCTGACCAAGTCTTTAGGAGATGTATTCCCGATAATGAGGTGAAAAGTGTCTTTTCTTTTTGTCATGATCAAGCATGTGGGGGCCATTTTAGTGGAAGGAAGACCGCAGTTAAAGTTCTTCAATGTGGATTCTACTGGCCTACTTTATTTAGGGATGCTTTTGAATACTGTAAGAGTTGCCCTAAGTGCCAACAGTTGGGTAGAATAAGTAGGTGGGATATGATGCCACTGAGTCCCATCATTGTGGTGGAAGTTTTTGATGTGTGGGATATAGACTTCATGGGACCATTTCCATCATCTTTTGGAAATGAGTATATTTTGTTAGTCGTGGACTATGTGTCTAAATGGGTTGAGGCCATCCCCTCCAGGACTAATGATACTAAGGTTGTCATAAAGTTCCTTGGGGAGAACATCTTTGCTAGATTTGGCATGCCCCGAGCTATCATTAGTGATCAGGGGACCCATTTCACTAATCGGTCTTTTGATGCCTTTCTGAAAAGATATTCCATAATCCATAGGCTTGCTACCCCCTATCATCCCTAAATCAGTGGCCAGATTGAGGTGTCTAATCGACAGATTAAGCAGATTCTTGAAAAGACCGTGAGCCGGAATAGAAAGGATTGGGTTGGTAAACTCGTAGATGCTCTTTGGGCCTATAGGACGTCTTTCAAAACTCCCTTAGGTATGTCACCTTATAGGGTTGTTTATGGTAAGCCTTGTCATCTTCCTGTGGGCATAGAGCATAGAGTTTGGTGGGCCATTAAGAAACTCAACTATGACTTGACTGAGGCTGGTGAGGAGCGCAGATTGCAACTGAATGAGCTCGATGAGATTAAAGCCGAGGCTTATGAGAGTGCTCATTCTTATAAAGAAAGGGCGAAGTTGTTTCATGATAGGCATATCCTTCGGAGAGAGTTTGCCTCCGGAATGAAAGTGCTCTTGTATGACTCTAGGCTCCATTTATTTTCAGAAAAATTGAGGTCCCGATGGACGAGTCCCAATATTGTCTCACGTATTTTCCCTTATGGTGCAGTCGAAATTCAGGATCCAGAGAGTAGCACTCAATTTAAGGTGAATGGCCAGCGACTGAAGCAATTTTGTAGTTGCCTAGCAATGACGATGTGGAGTATCTGATACTCCGCGAGCCGAGTCCTGCTCAGTGATGTGTTGAGATGATAGCTCGAGTGTACTTAGCACCCGACCTGGTTTGTTATGAACTTCTTTTCATCCCTTCCCTCCTTTTCTCTTTTCTCTTTTTCCCTTTTCTTTCCTTTTGTATAGTTGGTTCTTTTTGTCTTTCTTTTGTATATATGTTGACTATTTGATTTTGAGTCGTATCTTTGTGAGTCTTGTTTTATTTGTTTTCTTTTTCAGTTTTATTTTGTGGTTTTATGTTTCTTTCTACTCCCAATATAGGTGTGGGGGTGGGGCAATTTTGAATCTAAAAAAAAAAATCACAAAACTTTCGAAAAATCCCAAAAAGATTTTTGTTTAGTTTTTGGGGAAGTTTAGTACTATTCTAATCAACTTAAATGCCCTGTGCTTTGATTGTTAGCCTATATATACGCATGATATGCATGTTAGGTCTCCATCTTCGGTGTGTTATTCTTAGCCCTAATTCTAATCCCATTTGTTCATTATCGCTGTGCAATTCAATCCCTATTTATTTCATCCTCATTACCTTACGGTCTTAGTTTTCCATGATCGGCTCTCCCACTTATTTTAGACACAATTGCTTTAAAAAAAAAATGAAAAGAAAAAAAAAGAAAAAAAGAAGAAAGAATAGGGAAAAAAAAAGGAAATGGAATAAATTTGGAATGACAAGTAACCCTTTGAGGCATGCGCTACTGGGTGTTACCCTTGAGGTAATATTGCTACTGAAAAAACTTGCTTCCAATGTTGATAAGTAAATAATGTAATTTGTATTGGTCGAGTGGGATTGGGTTTGATTTTGGTAAACCTAAGCCCTAAGATGATGGTACACTTGCAAACGAGTAATGGGATGGATTCTAAGTCTTGATGTACAGTTGGGTGAAAAATTGGTGCTTTGATGTCATCCATGGGGTAGAGAGTCTTGATGTGTACATTTTGTTTATATACATGCCAACATTTTTGTTATATGGGGGATTTAGTTGATTAAAATGTGTAAATATCTTTCCCCAGTTTTGTACATATTAATTTTCATTCAAAAAAAAAAATCAAAAAGATTTTCGAGCTTCTGTTTATGTTTTCTTTTATAGATTTTTTGGGTATATCTTCTGCAAATCCTCACGAGACCTTGCTCGTCCACTAGGGGTAACCTAGGGGTTTAAAGGGCTTGTTGCACATGCTAAGTGGAGCCGTAATTCCTACGAAAGTGAGTTAGGATTTTATTTTGGTTTTCTAGGATTTTTAGTTTTTTTTAC
Organism: Carnegiea gigantea; assembly: GCA_029747015.1. Taxonomy (NCBI): domain Eukaryota; kingdom Viridiplantae; phylum Streptophyta; class Magnoliopsida; order Caryophyllales; family Cactaceae; genus Carnegiea; species Carnegiea gigantea. The sequence continues at coordinate 54,264 of JAKOGI010001080.1, forward strand.
TCGAGGACGAGTAAAACTTTGGTGTGGGGGTATTTTGTTCGTACCAAAAATGTGTGATTTTTACAGTACCTTTCTGCCTAATTTATGCTCGGAATAATGATTATTTTTAGGTTTTTATTTGATTTTATTTTATTTTGCAGATATTGAATAATTCGGGAATAATGTCAGGAAAAAAATGAAGGAATGCTGAAAGCTGAAGATTTGGGCCAAATGGATGTAAACCCAAACCCAAACCAAACCAATTAAAAAAAAAGAGAGAAAAAAAATAAGTAAAAGCTGGTCACGTGCCCTAGGCGTGACCCGGCCATAATTCCCCCCCCCAATTCATCTTCTCTCTCCTCTATTTCTTTCTTCTTCTCTATCCCTTTGAATGCCCAGAGAAAATCAAAACCCCCTGTTCCCCACGGTCTGCTTCCTCTTCCCCTTCTCCTTCAATGACCCAAACTCGAAACCTTCCGAAAACCGCCATGCCTCTTCATCTCCATTTCTACCTCGGTCTCTCCCTCTCCTCCAAAATTCATGACAATTATCTGACGGTTATCAAAAGGGAATTCGAGCAACTGATGAGTTGGGGGGGGGGCGTGGTTTTGGAGCTTCAAATGGAGGGTTGAAGCAGAGCCGGGGCGAAAAGTACATGGGAAAAATTTATTTTTCATTCTTTTACTTTATTCGTTAGCCTTTTTACAGTTCCAGATCCGTTCTTAGCCATTGAAAGTTGATGTAATTAGCCTAGGTTTGGTTCAAATCAAAAGAGAATTCTTTTTTTGGAGGTGAATTTGTGAGTTGTTCGGTTCAAATCCGTGGACTGGAAGCTAGTTGTTCAAAGTTTGGCTCGAATCAAAACAGAGCCCCCAAGTTTTGTTCATGTTCCTCTGTTTGTCTCGCTTGCCTCTGCTTCGTCGATTCAAGCTCATAACATAATTGCAACCAAATGTTGGTGCTTGAATTATTTGCAATTTGGTATTTTAATTTTCTTTTGGTGCTTTCCATCGCAAGCAAGCATATTTCTCACAGTTTCACAAATTAATTTGGTCTATAAATTTATCTTAAGTTGGTTAATTTTAGCACCTAATTTTCAATTTAGGGTCGAAGTTTTGGTAACCTAAATTCACAATCCATCCCTGAGGATTGATACTCGTTAGTATTACAACGATAACCATATACTTGCGGAAATCACAACATTGAGAAATCAAGATTAAAGTGAAGTGAAGGAAATTGTAAGGAATTCTAACTTTTTGTTATTGTTAATATGAAATTGTTAGAAAATTGGAGAAAGCACGGCTATGGAGTACATGAAAAATTTTGCCGCCAGTATCATTCAAATGTTTGGGGACGAGTATTTGAGAAAACCAACTCAAGCTGATGTTGATCGACTATTGCAAGTTGTAAAGGCCCGTAATTTCACCGGCATGTTAGGAAGTATAGATTGTATACATTGGGAATGGAAGAACTGTCCATTGGGTCGGAAAGGAGTGTTCGCAAAAGGGATGTACAGAGTCCTCACCTTAATTCTTGAAGCGATTGCTTCATATGACCTGTGGATATGGCATGCCTTCTTTGGATGCCTGGGTAGCCTCAACGACTTAAATGATCTTCACCCATCCAATGTTTTTCCAAGAGATGTATGAGGATTGGGCTCCAAGATGCGAATATGTCATGAACGGTCACAAGTAAAACATTGAATACTTTTTGTCCGAAGGTATTTATCTAAAATCGGCAACCATCGTCAAGACTATCCCTCTTCCCCAAGGAGCTAAGGCAAAATTGTTCATCGAACGTCAGGAATCTGTGAGGAAAGGTGTGAAGAGAGCATTTAGGGTTCTACAAGCCCGCTTTACCATCATTTGTGGTCCTGCTCGAAACATGGACAAAGTTGACTTGGGTATGATAATGAAGGCATGTGTTGTACTCCATAACAGGATCGTCGAGGACGAATGTGATTCGTATGACTTTGCTTATGACTACGATGATGTGGAGGACAACGTCCCCTAACCAAATGTCCGACGAGACCATTATCCGTGCTATGCAGCTTACCTCCGTAGAGTAGCAGAAGTTCATGACCCAGAGCTCTACATGTACGTCTCTAATTAGACCTTGTTGAGGAAATATTGAATCGACATAGGGCACGACAAAGCTCGTAACCATAGTTGTTAGGGGTTATTCATCAGTTACGTTGTATTTTTTAAAAAATGTAAAACATTTGTCTTGTATTAGTGTTTAAATATCGAACACTTGGGTTGTAATTTTCTTCAATGTCAATCATTCATATTTGCATTTGTTTCAATTGAATTCTACATTATATTCTATATGCTTTCAATCGTTCAACCAATACAATTTAACTAATCAATTTTTAGAGAATTTAAAATAAATTAATACATTTTTCGAAAACATAAATTACACATTCCTTCATTCGGGAAATAAAAATTATTTTTAAGTTATAAAAACCAAGTATACAAAAACAAAATTGAAAACATAAAGCTAATAAAATATGTTTAGCGGTGGGCTCCATAGCAAATATCTAATTCATTTGTCCTGGAATGAGTTCCATTTGTTGGGAAAGTGAATGAATGCAAGTTCCAGAACTGTGAAATTTTTGCTGACATGATAGGCCAGAGTTTCACAAATTGAAACTCTGGTTGGGAATGCTCTAAGCGTTGGTAACTACTAACCACTCTTAATTGCTCCAAAGTGTTGTTAACTGCTACAAGCTAGTAAATGCATACAACCATTGTAGACGGCTAAAAATAACATCTTATTTTTGATTATCCAATGACGAAAATTATACCCCAACTTGTATATATGGAGCCTAACAGAGTAATCCTTGAATTTGAGTCCAAAAAGTTAATAGAGCCCAAATAGCTCAAATAGGCCCAAATTGACAGTGTTTGACATCCAATTGAGATCTACTCTATAGAATATAAGATTATTAATTTCAACTATTAACATTTTTAATTAAATAAGCTTTCTAATGATGCATTATGTGTCAAAGTCTGATAAGAAATTGAAAAGATATAAGTCGAAGATCTAGACTTGTGCTAAAATGACGCATGTTCACTGTTTTGCTTAGATATTGTTCCATACTTATCTATGAATTATCAAATTAGTTTCATTATAAACTAGACTCAATAAGCTTTCAAGGGGGACAAAAAAAAACTTTCAAGGGGGAAAAAAAACAATCACTTAAAACGCAAGTCAAACATGAAAGATATGGTCAAAACAAATTAGATTGTCTGCAGCCCGGCTTAGGAACCCGGGTTCCTGTTTCCAAGAACTGCGCCTGGTCTTCTAGCTAGGAACCTGGCTAGGTTTTGTGTCTTCAAGTCCGTTTATGTCTAAATAGGATTAATTAACTATAATTCTAGGATTGTTAGCTTACCGAGACTAATTAGTCAGAATTCTAACTGAATTAGTGTACCTATTTAGATTAAACTTAGTATGATTAGGATTAGGTCTTCTTTCTCTAAATTGATTTGGATTATCCCCTCAACCACTATAAATAGGGGGTTACACCTAGGGTTAGAGGCATCGAATTGGCATGGATTAGGTATCAGTAAGAGGCATCAAATCTGTTAGAGGTACCAAAACATATCAAAATATTAAATAGAAGTAAGCATCAAAATTGAAGAGAGAATACTCCATATATTATAAATAGGGAATCAAGTTAACTATTAAAAAGGTTTCACTCTGCTGGGTTCCTTTGTAAATCAGATGAGTTATCCTGAAGGCAAAAACTATATCTTTTCCTACTCTTCTACTCTATTCCTCTTTTATAATTTTTGATGCTAAATTACCAAAGACTTAGTCTTTAGGTAGTTCCCTATCCATATGTAATTTATTTACTTTACTTTTGTCTGCATTGGACTAAAATTTGTACCCTTTTACATGATTATTTGAATTATTCTAATTGACTACATGAATGTATGTTAGTATGATTTAGTTTTAATTTTTCATATCGATTAATAGAGATCATCAGTGATGACAGGCAGTGAAGGGGTGCATCCCATCACATCATCTTACCTTTGATCCCAAATTTAGAACATCAGTTCCAGTTCATGGAGTCACGATAGGTCCCCACACTAAGGGATTATTCAGGGCCTTTCCAAAATCCTTTTGAAGTAGCTTCAATTGGTCCCTTTGGCGTCCCCGTGGGTATGATCTACTTTGAAATTTGTAATGATTTGTAAGTGTTCCTAAAACTCACGATGACTCTATTCAGCTAAAGATAAATTCTTTATTGTTTTAATTTGGCATCTGTTCATGCACTGCTAGCTAAAGGAAAACAGATTGGGATGTAGGTAGTAGAATCTGCTTAGACAAGAATCGGAGACCTGATCTGACACAAGAACCCGCCCCAGGATCCTGGATCATGCCTCTACCCAGATTTTGGGCCAAGCCGAGGAGACTGCCAAAGCTCAGTCCAAGAGAGATGGACATGGTCCTGCCTGGGGAACCCGACAGGGTTGTCTGGCCAGGCCCAAGCCCATTCTTCTGTGAATTTATAGTATAGTTTTGCCTGACCTATAATAAAAATAAAAATAAAAGAATATGTAATTTCTAGAAAAACATAAAGTACCTAGCACACGAGTGACTGACCATTCATGGGGATCGCACCGCCTGGGAGATGGATCCTTACAACCACTTATCACTATTCACAACTATTGGTAACTGCTATTAACCAGTAAGCTCTATTCCTAACCGCTAAGCGTTGCTAATAGTTGCTATTAGTGCCCAACCTATTGGTTATTTTCAGACAACTATAAATTGTGTCTCTTCTGAAGATAAAAAATCCTGTGACAGTAAACCGATCCTATAGGACTTTGGACCCCAAATACTAATAATAAGGGCCTTAAAATGTGACAATATCATTAACCCAAATGTCATAGCTAAAAATGCCCAAAAAAGGATAGATCAAAGGACCCAAAAAGTCCATATGAGCCCAAATTGACATTATTTGATGTTTAGATAATATTCTTTCCATACATTCACCGTGTCATAGAATGCATAAAATGATTGCACATAAAGATTTTTATCCCTCATTTCATGACTTTTCTAATGTTGCATTATGAGACTATTATGAGCCAAAATCCTATAAGCAACATAAAATAGATAAGTTGATTATCGAAACATGTGCTGAAATGATACATGTCTACTCTTTTACTTATGTTTTCTTCCACACTTATCCAAATTTTATGAAATTAGTGTTATTGAAAATATACTCAATAAAGTTTCCACCAAAAAAAGGAATCACTCAAATTGGAGATTGAAATAGAAAGTATGGTCAAAATATGTCAAAAATGAAAATATGCCTAGAAGATGGGTTGGAATCCCGACAGATTTTTGCCTGTGGGAGCATGACGAGCTTGTTTTCTTGCAGTCCATCTGCTAGAAACCCTAGCCTGACTCAGCCTCATAAATAACTATATCCCATGCAGCAGCAAACCCCAATAAACCCTGGGAAAACCTCATTTTCTACTCCTGTAAATATAAACCAATCACGTAGCCTTCAAAGACAATCAATACCTCAGACAGTATAGAGAAATTGAAAGAACCTTTTAGCTACCAAAAGTGAATGAATAGATGCTTCTAATTATTTTATTTTTTATCATAATTGAGACTATTTTTGAATCTTATTCAAGTTTTGTGATTGGGCAGGATAATGACAAAATTAAGGGGAAAATGTCAAATAGGTGAGAAGAACATGAAAACTTGAGTGGAGATCATCAAAAGAAAAAAAAAAAAAAAAACAAGAGACATAAAATGGCCCAGTAGAATTGTTAAACCACACCACGTGATGGCCAACCGAACAAGACAAGCTAAATCTTCCAATTGATATAGCTAATCACGAATTGGGAAGGTGGTGAATTCCAATTTGTAAACTGAGTGAAACTTGGAAAGCAAGGAGTATCTTGGTCAACAAGAAACCTTGAATTTGGAAGGCATGGGGTGGCACAAACGGAGGTCTGAGGTCTCTTATGTATCATCATCGAATCATGCCAGCTTAGTTGTTACATACTAGAGTGAATTTTAGGAGTAGATTAGTTTAGTTTAATTATCTAAAAACCTTTGATTTACATACTTAGATTTAGTGCAAGTTGGAGTTCTGTTAATTAATTTGATTAAGCTTTCAATTTCTCCTTCAATTAGTTGGTATTTTCTTCCCTTCCTTTCTCTCTTTGATTCGAGATGAATGCTTTCTGATTTTTTTTTTTTTTAATTTGCTTGTTTGTAGTTGTAGTTCTTAGATTCAATTATATGTTTAAGTTAAGATCAACTTTTGCAAGTTGAATCAATTTTGTTTTCATCTGTTTTGCTTTCAATTTAATTAGTACATGTTAGTTAGCTGTTCAGGTGACTTGAATTTGATCCATCCTCATGGATTCAAACCTCAAATATTACAACTGACAACTATATACTTGTGCTAGAACTATACATCATTTTAGGATTATAAAGAACCTAACCAAACCTTCTACACAAATCCATTCCCAAAGCCCTCTTCTAAGTTCATATCAAGGCTCGAAGCTCTCGATCCTAGGATTCCCTAAATAACTTAGGAAGGTATCTAGGGGCGTAATTCTTCAACCTACCTACCCCTTTTGCTCTTCATTCTTTCTTTTGTCCAATTTATTTCAGTTTCAATTTTGCAATTTTAAAGGGATGTACTATTAGTTTATTAATTGATAGCCCTGCCACTGTAATATTTATTTTATTACTTCCTTCCATTCTAATATGGTAATTACTTGTTTAGGAATTGCTATTCTACAACTTGCTTGTATTTTTGTGTAACTTTATAATATTTCTGTTTGACTAGTAGAAGCTATCAATGGCAATAGATGGTATCAGGATGCACTCTATCTTGATGTCATACCTTTACCCCTGAATTTGGATCTTTTGGTTATAGCCAATGGAGTCTAATGGTCACCAAATTAGGAGATTATTCAAGAACCTTTTGAGAACCTTTTCCAACCGGGTCCATGTTCATAGGATTATCCCTTCAATTCAAGGCCTTGTTAGGAATGTGATAATTTTGTAAAATTTTGAAATTGTTTTTGGATAGTTTTTTCAATAAAACTCGATGACTTTAGTTTCTTTAATGATTAAAAAAAAGAAATCTTAATAGATACAACCAAACGACTCGCCATTCATTGAGGACCACACCCTATATGCAAGCTATCGCCATTACGTTGTTCGTCGACAATAACCTTAGAAATTTGAATCAAAGTGTATTAGTACAAAAAAATAAAGTTTAATTATCCATAATTGGAGTCTTGGAATATTTAGCAATGCATGTCATTTTTGCAATAAATATTTTCACTATCTACAATTTGTCTTGTGCATTTGAGTTTCTAATCATCACTGTAAAATAATTCATTTACAAAAGAAAAGTTTAAACTTGGTAGAAAAATTACGGCAAATAATTCAGACCTGCTCACCTAATTGTAATAAATTTTCAATTCCCATCCTTATCTCAACAATTAAAAAAAAAAGGTGATAGAATTTAATTCATACCTATGGGGAGAATTTAACTCAACTCTTAGGATTGCATATTTTAAATGATAAATTATTGCAATTGTTGGTAACAAGCCTCTATCATTTAAAAAAAGGTTGCTAAACAATGTAAATTTTTACCAAGCTAAGCATTGCTCACTATATTGTAATAAATTTATTTTATTTTTTCACTAACATAAATCGGTTCAAGTGGTTGGACACTTATTTTCCTTAAGCAAGATCAGATCTTGGATTCGAATTCTATGAATAAAGAAAATCTGTGATGGAAAAGTTTCATCCCTTATTAGGTGAATAATAACTTGACTCTAGTAAAATGAAAAATTTAAAATTTAAAAACACTATTTGTTCTTCCTTAATGTACAATTCAGACACTATAATTACTAGTAGCTGAAATGACAATAATTTTATCAGAAGTACCTCTTCAACTGTGAACCCCATCCCACGTTTATTCATACATACTAACACATAATCTTAAGAAACATCCCCATTATTCGACCGTCATGCACTTTCTAGGGTGTTTTTTTGGTTTTTTTTTTTTGGGGGGGGGGGGTGGTTGGGTTTGGGGTTTCTATTTATTGTTACATATGAGAGGTGAAGTGCACAGCAGCAACAGGAAGACCCAGGCCATGCTGGGCCGCAAATTGTCGAGTGTTGAACCCAACACGGACTTGCAAAAGTGGGCTGGGTATTGCAATTGGGCCTCGTTGCCTGAACAACATGAATACATATCGATGTATGCCCGACACTGGCATTGGGCTTAGATATGGCACCACTGCCATTCCTGCACCACAACCCATGTTTAAAAATATGTTATATCATACTACAACCGTACCGTATCTTACATCTGAATTGAATAATTTTATTATAACTTAAAAAATACCAACAATAACAACAACAACAACAATTCTTTTTTTAGTGTAGGTTTCGCTTTTGCAGGATTTGGAGATACAAATATAAGTAACCTTATAATGCACTTGATATGTTATTGTCATCAAATGAAGAAACCAGGCCTCTTAACTAAAGACAACACATGAAAGTTTCGCAAATAAATATGCAAAATGGTTGGAGGGAGGCAAACCTCTTGAGGGATCCATTCCTTCCGGAATATTTATGACCAACCTAAGAACAAAACGAACAAATTAGAAGTTACATGGACATGTAAACACGCATGCAATGGAAGAACTTGCCAAAAAAAAATTTGGGGGTTAAAATTAAGACCTTCAATCTCGTTGATAAAATAGAGAGAGTTTTACTATAATACCAACATAAATCTTATGTGTATTTTAAGTAACACATTATACATACATGAAATTAATGCCCCCAAAAAAAAAAAAAAAAAAGTTGGGGTAGGCTCCCCCTTCCCCCACAATGATCCGTCTATGCATGCATATATGGCTTATGCTTTTATCTAATGAAAATAGTAAACTATCTGAAATAGCAACAACAACAACTCCTCTTAGTATGGATCAACTTTCATAGATTATAGACAACTTTATCTTACTACATACATTTATGCAAATAGAGAGGCATAATCTAACAAAATACCTGCAAAAACAAAACCTTTAAAATAGCATTCAGGGAAAATATATGCATGTGTATCGATTAAAGAAGTTATTCTATGCTACATTACATCATGCAAAATGATAAATGTCGTACTAGAAGACACTTCTTATGTGTCTTGTTTTATTCTAGAAATCATATTATAATTTTAAATTGAAAAAGAAAGATATAGTCGAATAACAAAAACATATTACAATGTACACATTGTGTGAAATCATCTTCCTATCCATAACTTACAATATTTCTAAAATATGTGTATCATATGCCATAGTGAATAGGGTCGATACGGTTAGGGTGTTATTTAATACTTTGTTGGTATAGTCGACGAATATTTAAGCCAAACAATTTATAACTAAGTATAATCATTGAAAATTTGGCGATTTTAAATTGTAAAACATATTAATTTAAGATGAGTCAAGACATTTAGATGTGTCTTGCAGCAAAACATATATCATTACTCATCATATTATATATTAAATGCATAAATCATAATTATACCAATGAAGAAGTTCTCTGAGTAGTGGTTGACGAGGATCCGGAGCATCAGGATCAACCATCACCTGCTTATGTAACATTCAATATCATTATTAGATGCCTTGCCATGCTTAAAAGAAAAACGAAAATATAAAACACATACGAGCGTGAATAGACTGTGATGAGGAGGATTCCGAACAGAAAAAGCCACATAAGGCCTCACGACAACTTCTTGTGGTCTCAGTTCCTCGCCATTCCTGACTTGTCTGTTGCCATAGTATTGAACCATGAGATCAGCTGTTGGTTTAGCCATATCGATCACATCTCCAATAACCTTGCTATTCATCACATCTTGGTCACCAAAAAGGTTGTTGGTCGTGGGGATTTGATTGGAGAAGTTCGATTGGGCTATTTCTGAATTGGAATTCAATGAAACAGCATGGCTTATCGTCCTAAGAAAGAGTAAGATGAAAACCAATTGTGTCAACGTTCTTTCACCCATTGTTCACAACACTAGCAAGTACGCTATCTAGCTAAGCTTAATCGCACTGTACGTTCTATATAAGAAGATAAGAGGTTTTTATTTCTTCTTTTTGTTTGTTTGGTTTGGTTTGGTTGGGGGGTGGGGTGGGGTGGGGTGTTAAAGTTGTGGGTTTGTTGATTGTTGGCATCAACTTGAGCAATTAATAGTTGCGGCGCATGCATGCATGCATGCATGGTTGGTTGCTACATACTTATCCTAATGGGTGTCTTTGACAGGGTGACACATTTGCATGAACACCTATCTCAACTTGACTCGTGGCCATTGAGTTGCCTGTTATGATACGTGAGCAACAGGAGGCATCAGCGTGCATAATTCAGTTTGCAAATTTGGACTGTTGTAACACCGTTAATACGAGTCCTTAAACTAAGCGTTTAAGAAAGAGTTTTGATTGCTTACGCAGCTTATGTCATTTTTTTTCTGATAATTAGTATACCTGTAAAAATAGGTAATGTGATTAGTGCAAATTAAAATACAATTCATCTTAAAAGCAGTTTATGTCACATACACAGCCTGATTTCTATTTATGGCATCTTAACATTATATCAAGGATTCTTGATAGTTTTGGCATTCCAAAACTGACGATCCCAGTAGCACTTCATTGCTAGTGACTAACTTTAATCATGTGTTATCCTTCAACAAGAATTTCTTAATCATGTCTTAATTATAATTGGTACTGGTTTGCGCGTGTGTGTTTTCCCCCCATTCTCAAGGGAATCCAGAGAGGAGTAAAAGTTAAAATATAAGGTAAGTCTCAATTACATTCTTGGCTCAAATAAACCGATAGTCACACATCGTTTTTTTGTAGTATGGCCGCATGTATATGTATGCAATACACTAATTCAACGATTATTGTGACATTTTTAATCTCGTATTCTACAATGAGGATGGAAATTAAAAGTAATAAGATGAAGCCCATCTCAATCTATGACTGCGTTTCTTAGATAATATTTAATTGGATATAAACAATCTTGTAATATAAACAAGGTTATAATTGTGATTTCATTATCTTATTTGGTTATAAGAAAATATTGCAAATAACAACTATCACGATTCCGTTGTATGGTTGATTATATTACATTACATTCAACCAAACACAATATTAGAGTTTGATGTAGGGTTTGAAAGTTCATACTGTATAAGAAGCATCTATTTACCAGTCTTAACAAAAGCAATAACATATCAATATATGCAGGATAGCAGTTTTGATCCCACGTAGTTTGCCACTCTCCCCATAATTGTCGATGGGGGGCCAACTACAGTGAAGGATATAAAGTGCAGTTATGTCATTTGGAAGGTCAAGTGATGATATATGTCTTATCACAAGATACTTCTTTAATATCTTATCTTACTTTAAATTAGTATATTACATGATCAAAAAGATCCAAATGTTCAATAATTATAATTAGTTAACATTTATACATGACAACAAGTACAAATAACACCCTAATTTAATCAATCATATCCATAAGGACATGTTATATATGCAAATTTTATAATTGTGAAAATTATTGCTAAAAAGGCAATTTAAGACAATTTATAAGTGGTGATATCTTTCTATTATTCAATTGTACCATCTTTTCTCAATTTAATACATGACAATATAATTTAAGGGAATCCAGAGATGAGTAGAAGTTAAATATAAGGTAAGTCTCAATTACATTATAGGCTCAAATAAACCGACAATCACACATCGTTTGTATGTAGTATGGCCGGATGTACATATACTAGACCTGATAAAAACTAACACGACTTGAAAACCCAATCCAAATCTGTCTGAAAATTTTGGATTTTGAACATGGTTTTTTCAACCCAAACCTAAACTAAACCGAACCTAAAAACCCACAAATTAGCGGGTTAAACCCGACCTGAACCCACACGCTTGACCTGAACATTATATCTTAGTTTTGATTTTTTTCCTAATTTATCCCTCTTAACAATAATGGTTATTCATTATGTTTAATAATCTAAATATAGATCATATAACTATTGCATTCTAATTATTCATTATGTTGAATACTAATTCATACAGAACTTGTAAATGGAAAAACTTTAAAAAATGAGAATGCAACTACGTGAAACAACTGTCCAATTTTCAGAGAAATCAACTTAGAAGAAAGCAAATATTAAACATATGAAAATCATACGATTATATATTTAGTGAAACAAATATGTCTAAGTATATTTTAGATAAATTACTTTGTAATATTCCAAATTTTTGATGTTATAACTAAAAATAATATCTTGTACTTTTTTAATTCTCTTTTGTTTGGTTTGCATTCTAACTAATCTTGAAGTATAATGCTAGTGATAGAAAATGGATTGGACGTGTTTGTATTGGGGGTAGTCCATAAAGCATACCTGATTAGGGGTGAGTAAAGAAAACCGAAACCGAAAAACCGAACCGAAAAACCGAAAAATTGAACTGAAAAACTGGTTAACTGGAGCAAATTTTCTTAAATATTCGGTTCGGTTAACTGAACCGATTTTTTTTAAAAGAAAAATGGCCAATATTTAAACCTCTCGAATCTGGACGCCCCTAACCCAGTAACCCGAATTCCCTAAATTCTCATCATTCATTATTCAACCCTCGCCAGTCGCCCCTCAGCCGTTCGCCCGTTCCTCTCGAATCTCTCTCTCACTCTCCTCTTGCTCACGGTGGCATCATCTCTGTGGTAGACCGCTGTTCTCCTGTCGTCGGTGGCCGATTTATGTGAGAATCCCTCCCTTTCCACCGTCGACTTTCCAGACTTACTAACTTAGGGAGTCTCTTCATCGGTCGGCACAACAGTCACAGTCGGTGGCAAGCCTGGGGCCATCGGCAGTTCAAGTATTACACTCCAGTGGTCTCTCTGGTTAGCTTCAGTTAACCATAGAAAAAACCCCCCAAAAAATGTAAATCTAGGTGTATGGGGTTCGGTTAACCATAAACCGAACCGAAATTCCGGTTAACCGAATCGAAATTTCGGTTAACCGGATATTTCGATTCGATTTATGGTTCGGCTTTTTGTCAAACCGGATTTTCGGTTAACCGAATTTTGGTTAACTAATAACTTCAGTTCGGTTCACGGTTTTCATTTTTCCCGAACCGAAATTGCGACTAATCAATTTTCGATTATCCGAAAATTCAATTAACCGACTTTGAGCAACCCTATACCTGATTGGACGTTGGCAGGCTAATGAAAAAAATTCGAATTATTAAATGGGTTATTAGTGGGTTGAATAGCTCCAACTAGTTAAAATGCTCGAGACAGACAGACTTATAAATGACCCAACCTGCTATTGACTTTGTTTCAATATATGGGTCGACCCACCCAACCCAAAGGGGGCTAAATTCTTTGCCTTGCCCATACATCACGTTCATATCTTGTACTTAAACGTTTGAATATTTTTAATATTTTCTTGATAAATTATAAAACTATACCTTTTCCTTAAATAATGACAATTTGGTGTAATAAATATTCCAAATTTTTTAATTTTAACAAAAGACAGAAAAGGTGCGCTAAGCCCATTGGGTCAACTGAAAACTCGTGAAACCGAAATACATCCACCCGTGTTTTTCCCGAACCTGGAATACACCTAATCCGTATTTTATCCAAATCTGAATACACCCAATCCGTATTTAACCCGCCCACTCGAATTGATCGGTCTAATATATACAATACACTAATTCAACGATTATTGTGACATTTTTAATCTCTTATTCTACAATGAGGGTGGAAATTAAAAGTAATAAGATGAAGCTCATCTCAACCCATGACTGTGTTTTTTAGCTAATGTTTGGTTGGACGTAAACAATCTTGTAATGCAAACAAGGTTGTAATTGTGATTTCATTATCTTGTTTAATTATAAGAAAGTATTGCAAATAACTATGTAATGATAATTACTGCAAATTATGAAATCATGATTCCATTGCAAGGTTGATTATATTATATTACATTCAACCAAATACAACATTAGAGTTGATGTGGGGCTTCCAAGTTACCAGTGCAAATAACAAGTATGTTATCCCATATAATTTGCCGCTATCTCCCCATAATTGTCAACTAAGGGCCAACTACAATGAAGGATAAAAAGTGCAGTTACGTCATTTAGAAGGTCAAGGGATGATATATGTCTTATCATAAGATACTTCTTTAGTGTCTTATTGTATTCAAAATTAGTATATTACATGATCCAAAAGATCCAAACGTTCAATAATTATAATTAGTTAAGATTTATAAATGCCGATAAGTACAAATAATACCCTAATTTAATCAATCATATCCATAGAGACATATTATATATGTAAATTTTATGATTGTGGAAAATTATTGCTAAAAAGGCAATTTTATACAATTTGTAAGTGGTAATAACTTTCCATTATTCAATTGTATCATCTTTTATTAATTTAATATATGATAATACAATTTTTAGATTAAGACATGTATCTTATAGTGAAATGCATATTATTTAGAAGGCTGCCTTAAGCATGCTTATAAATTAATAAGTTACTCCACCCATTATCAAATGGACTTTGGATTGAAGCCTTATATGCATCTATATCATGGTGAGGTAATGCTTATTTGCTTTGTGAGAACTGAGGAGTTTTTGAATCAAACTATCACTGAGGTTTCACTTATGTTCAAAACTACCATCCACTTTTTTTGTAACCCAACTTTACCATCCACCTTTAAATTGAAGCCCCAAATTAAAAAGGAAAATTAAAAAGAGGGGTACAATTCTCTTATTTCCCTTCAATGATCGAAACACTGGACTCTTCTTCTTCAAAGCCTGATGCAAAACTCGAACCCTAGTTCATCCTCCTCCCATACCATAATTCTCTTCACATGGAACACTAAAGGCTTATCTTTCATCTTCGAAATCAAGAGCAGAAGTGGAGTATGTGATTGAGAGCATCATCAAGGAGATAGTGGTTGTTGTGAGCATCTGTAAACTATCACCAGGTAT
This sequence comes from Carnegiea gigantea, assembly GCA_029747015.1. Taxonomy (NCBI): domain Eukaryota; kingdom Viridiplantae; phylum Streptophyta; class Magnoliopsida; order Caryophyllales; family Cactaceae; genus Carnegiea; species Carnegiea gigantea. The sequence continues at coordinate 69,296 of JAKOGI010001080.1, forward strand.
GTCATGAATTTCTAAAGAACTTGAAATTGGGCAGGAAAAATTGAAAATTTGAAGGGTCGAAGGTTATGTTTGAGTAGTTGATGATTAGCATTTGCAAAACAACTTTTGTCTGTTGCAAATTTGATGACATATTTTTGTAAATCTAATACCTTTGCTACCCCAACCCCAAAGTGCCCTGTTCTGGATATAAGTTTCTCTGAAATTACATTTTAAATTGTTGTATTTGCAATACATTTGTAGAAAATGTCAGCCAAAATTATATTACATATGCACCATGGAGATTGTTTTCAGAAAATTCCTAATCTTGTGTATGGTCTGGGGGAGATGAAAAAGGTTGAATGTGACACTAATTACTTAAGTGCTGATAACATAAAGGGCATTGTTATTGAGTTGGAGTATAATGAAAGAAAGATTAAGAAAATATACTATAGGTAGCCAAAATTACCATTTGAAGATAGCTTAGTGTCTATTAAAAGTGATGAAGAAGTGTGTGAGTTGATTGTGCTTAGCAAAAACTTTGAATATGTATCCTTGTCCATTGAGCATAATGAAGAACCTCAGAGTGTTGTATCAGCTAGCAATGATAATGAATCAAACGATGGTGAGAGTGATTGTATGGCTGATGATAAGTATGAGGAATACAGGTCTAAAGTTGAAGATGAGGAAGTAGCTCGGATTAGAGAGGAAAAAAAGAGGATGCATGATGAAGTGGTTGCTGATTTCGATGAACTTAGGGCCGAAAGCCGAGAGAATTGGGGACAAAGGAATGCTTTTGATGATATATATGCATGCTACCAAGATTCTAATGATGCGGATAGCCCTATAAGTAGTGAAAGTGATGATGATGATGATGTTGATGGTGACAAAGGGAGGGAAAAAAACATAATAACATACCCTACAATGCCATCTCATCAAATAACGGATTGAAGCTAGAAGTAGGTCTTAAGTTCCTTGATAAAGAGCAATTCAAAGAAGCCGTTGAGGACTGTCGTATAATGAAGGGCTATGATATTAGGATGACAGATAGTGATAGAAAAAGATTTCAAGCATTCGGTAATGGAGAGGGATGTGACTGGTTCTTGTGGGCATCTAAACCACAAGGTGAGTAATCTTTTCAAATTAGAAAAATGCCTAATCCTCATATATGCATCCCTTTTAGCTTTGAGAGAGGCAAAATGAAGTTACCAACTAGATGGTTGTTACATAAATACATGGAGATATTGGGGTTCAACCAAGCTTAAAGGTGAGGGAGCTAAGATACTTGATTGAGAAGAAGTACAATTACAAGGCTACTATGTCTAAATGTTTTAGAGTTCGAGCAAAGGATTTGACATTAATTCTAAGGGATTACAAGGCTTAATTTGGCATGATAAAAGCTTATGCAAATGAGCTTCTGAGCAAGAATAAGGATTCCATAGTTAAGATTACGGTAGAAAATAATGGAGATGGTAATTGTGTGTTCAAGAGTCTCTATGTATGTTTAGGTCCTTTGAAGAGAGGACTTTTAGAATGGTGTAGAAGAGTATTGAGCATTGACGAATGTTTTTTGAAAGGGCCGTGGAAGGGACAAGTTTTGGCTGTAGTAGGCTGAGATCTGAACAACCCAATGTACCCCATTGCATGGGGTGTGGCTCGAAGAGAGGACAAAGAAACATGGCATTGATTTATGCAATTCCTGGTGGATGACTTGGGAATAGAAGATGGACATGGATGGACTATTATTTCAGATCACCAAAAGGTATATCTATTTATGTTTCAGGTGTTATTCACTATTTAATTATAGTAATTTACTTATTATCAGTTATGATGTATTTCAGTTTTGCAACCATTACTACATTTGATTTTTTTCGTATGTTTGATCCTTATTTAAACCTGTGTTATTAATGTGAAAGGCCTTATTGATACTGTGCAAAACTTGTTGCCAAAGGGAGAACATTGATTATGTGCAAGGCATGTGTACGCTAATCTAAGGAAGAAATGAAAGGGTTTGCAATATAGAGATGTGTTTTAGAGATTTGTAAAGTCTTCTAATGAGGTTGATTACAATAAGCATATTAAGTAGATGAAAGAGCTGGATGTTAGTGCATGGAAATTCTTAGGAAAAAAAGGACCCTATGCATTTTTGTCGGTTTTTCTTCAAAGCATATGCCAAATGTGGCTCAGTTGATAACAATATGGCTGAGATATTCATTGCATTCATCATAGCAAAAAGGTTTATGCCCATATGGACTGTGCTTGTTAACATCTTTAACAAAGTCATGACAAGAGTTGCTTTTCGAAGTCAATGGTAGATAATTTCCACCAAGGTACATGTCCTGTGATATTGAAGGGGCTGGATAAGGATAAAGATTTATGTAGGTGCTCGCATGCAAGTAGAGGAGGAAATGCTATGCATAGTGTTACGCATGGAAGTGAAGGTTTTGTAGTTAGCATTATGGAGAAGACATGTACTTGTAATACTTGGAGCTTAAGTGGTATCCCTTGTCATCATGTTTTAGTGGTGATGAAGGAGGAGAACACAAAGCCAACACAGTTTATTAATATGCGCTACAGTGTTACAATGCTTAAGAAGACGTATGCATATACTTTGAAACCTGTAAATGGACCAAACCTATGGTCTCCGTGTGAAGATCAGCCAATAGTTACCCCTATTTTCAAACAGAAAAAGAAAGGCAATTATCCGTTTAAAAGGAGGCTTGAAGAAGGGGAAAGAAGACCTCAAAGCAAATACAGAGTTGTATCCCGTTCAGGTGGTACCGTTAAGTGTTCACTGCGTAAAGAACACGGTCATAACAAGAAGACATGTAGACAAAAGGTAAGTTAATTTTTTTTTTAATTTTTATCATCTTTTAATCTTCTTTTATCAAAAAATTTAACATCCATTAGAGCTTTATTTCAAGACTGCTCTACTTGTGCGCAATCTGCTTCTGTTGGGTCTAAAAATAATCTGGTGCTGTCACATATGTTGGAGCCACTCTTGGACGTACTGTTTCTACCGTATCTGCTTATTTATCAACAACTGAAATTGCAAATGAACCTAGTACAATTGCCTGTGCTCCTGAAACTGCTGCACAATTTTAGGACACTATTGCTGAATCAGCAGCCATGACCATATGTTCTGTGCTTATCTACAAAGAACCAAGCTTTCAGTGAGGAGATATCAACCTGGGGATGTCACTAGTTGCCAGTATAGTATCACCTTTGCAAGATTATATGAATGAGTTGCATATATTCAAGGTATTTTGCTCATTTACATTTTTGTGTGTGCATAGTGCCATGAAATAGTAACTACGTCATTTTTGATCTCATTGGTTTGTACACAGAGACATGAAAGTGTAACTACTACCCATTCATTAGTTTTTGTTGGTTTGGTAACTGTGACTACAAAGACGCAAGCTTTTTGCAGGTTATATACTGAAGTAGTATAAACATTAATGAAGCTTTTATATCAATCAAAATAATCTACTTTACATGTTAGATTGCTAATTATTCAACAAAATAATTCATTGCTTGAATCATAATGATACAATTGCATTCCAATACTTCATTGCTCAAATCAGCATAGTACAATTGCATTTTAGTTCAACTAAAATTCATTCTAATCCCATAGATGCAACAATCTACATAGGTTAAGTACATTGAAAAAGCTCTAACATTACAACATGTAATTACAATTGCACTTCATCCTCTCCGAAAGCTGTTAATCTTGTGTAGTTTCCCTTCCTTTTCATAGCATTCTAAGAGCACACTGTCCTGCAAATGCACATTGTCGTCCAAAAAACTTGCACCATCCTCCACCATCAATAGCTTCTCCAAACACCAAAATTCTTCAAAACCCCCTAATTTGGCCATCACATAGGCCTTGCTCTGGCCCCCCTAATAACACAAACTCAATTGCAAATGTAACGACAACCAACATCATCATAAGCATCATCACCCTCTCTTTGTTTTGGTAAGCATGAATCTCTGTTCTGAGCATGCTGTTCTTGTCCCTCATCCTCCTCATCTCTTCTTTTTCAACTTCATTTTGTTGGGTAAGATTCTTCAATTGCTCATTCTCTGAAGTTAATACATCATCCTGAGGCATCAATCCCACCACAATTGACCTAGCCCCATCACATAAGGAATCATCAACCCAATCAAAGAAGTCTTACCCCCGAGTCCTGTCAAAGCGTCTACGCCTTGCATATCTCTGAATTGGATTTTTCTTTGTCATGCTTGTTATAGCCATACATCTCACACCACAATGACATATCCTCTGACAATTCGAAAAAAACGAGTAAGATTTGCAAGCATGTGCTAGGCTTCTTACAACTGAACTTGACATCTTCCACTACTCCAAGCAACGATTTTTCCAGTGTTTTGCTGCTCGAACTAGAATGGGGATAAGTAATTGCAAAGGAATTTTGATAATTACTATGATCCTCTTCCTTAATTTGACTGCCTAGGGATTTCGAAGGCTTTAGGGTGGAGAAGATGAAACCTTTGGGGGGTGGGGGGAAGAATGGGTAGTGACTTTATTAGATCTTTTCTCTCTCTCTCTCTCTCTCTTTTTGTCTAATTAATAGAGTAACATAGCTGGTAAAAAAAAAAAAAAAGAAAAACCCAAATAACCTATTGTAGTCTATCGAATGGGCCTGGGGTTGTAATTTTAGGCCTCAGTTTAAAGGTTGATGGTAAAGTTGGGTTACAAAAAAGTGGGTGGTAGTTTTGAACATAATTGAAACCTTGGTGGTAGTTTGATTCAAAAATTGAGGAGATACAAATACATATCTCCTTAGGGATGGCCCACTAATTGACAAGGGTTTCTTTATAGAGAAATGAATTTCTTCGGATCAATGGATCATTGATATGTATCTAGTTTTATCAAAACTTAAAAGTCCCATATAGTTCTAATATCATCTCTTTACGTCCCAGTTAGGACTATTTAGTTACATTATTCTTATGTTCTTTTTCAAAGCTTAGAACCATCTCCATTAGGCTTAGCTTGTTGGATATATTTGTGGAGGAATGATATTTAATTTACACCATGCTCAAGAACCATCTCAATTGAATGCTTAAACTAATGGTTGAAGACACATGAATTGGTCTTATACTCTGATACGCCCCTCATGTGAATGCCCTTTGAACTTGAAGCATAGACGATGTAAAGATGCTCTCTACCTTGCATAATAAACATGGGAGCTGGTAAGATTCAAACTCGAGACCTTTGGCTCATAATAGAACTAATATGTGATTGAAAAATGCATTATATTTCATAACGCTATTACAAGGGATATATAAACACAAGAAAACAATCAAAATTTAGAAGAAAATATTCTAGAATTAGTAATGATCAAGATTGTAGACTAAAATCATAGGAGAATAAAATTAAAGGATTTATATACATATGTAGATATGCTAACGCTCCCCTTCAAACCTCGGATGACATCTTGTCATTTTGAGTTTGGAAACCAATTGATGAAATTAACTAGATAATTGTGACTTAGTGAAGATATCAACAACTTGTTCAATAGAAGAGGTGGAGGTGAGAGAAAGACTTTTTTTAGGAGGTGTTGTCGAATGAAATGACAATCGACTTCAATGTGCTTCGTTCTTTCATGGAAGACATCACTGTGAACGATTTGAATTGCACTTCGATTGTCACAGTAAAGTGTTGTTGGTGTAAGTTGATGCGCCCCATATCTTCCAACAACCACTGTTACCAGACAAGCTTAGAATTGGTATCAGCAGGGGCTTGATATTCTGCTTCAGTATTGGAAATAGATGATACTGTTTGTTTCTTGCTATGCCATGAAATGAAGGAGTCAGCTAGAATGAAATAGTAGCCAATAGTTGAACATCAATCTGTAGAATCACCAGCCCAATCAAAATCTGAATATGCCTTTAACTCTAGAGGAACGTTAAAAGGAAATGAAGCCCTTTAAATAATATGCCCTTTATATATCGAAGAATGCAAAGCCCAACTGCAAAATGTGTGGTGCGTGCAATAGCTATGAACTAGCTTACTAAATAGATAGCATATGCTATGTCGGATCCTGCAACGGTGAGGTAGACAAGGCTACCAACCAGTTGTTTGTAAAGAGTTGTATCCTTTAATAGTGATGAATCTTTGGTAAGAATTTATCATTAGTCTCAAAAAGAGTTGTGGCAATTTTGTTGTCCATGAATCCAGCATGAATCACAAGGTCACTAGCATACTTAACTTGTGATAAATAGTAACACATTGAGTCAGAAGACACTTGTAAACCCAAAAATTAGTTCACAAAGCTAAGATCTATCCATTCAAACTCTTAGCTGAGGGACTACTTCAAGTCTTGGATTCCTTGGATATCATATCCCCTAATATCATATCATCAATATAAAGTAATAGAAGGATATAAACTTTGTCAGTATGACGAATAAAGAGTGCATTATCATATGGATAGGAGCAGAAGCCAAATAAGTGAACTGTGGAACTAAACATGGCGAACCATGCTCTTAGAGCTTGTTTTAAGCCATACACTACTCGACGAAGATGAACACCTTATCTGGTGCATGATGACTTGGTGGAGGTTTTATGTACACTTCTTCACATATATTATCATTTAGAAATGTGTTCTTTAAGTCCATTTGATAAAGTCCCCACTTTTATCCAACGGCAACAGCGAACAAACTTTTGATTCAGGTGAGTCGAGCAATTGGTGTGAATGTCTCTTCATAATCAATCTTGTGTTCGTGATTATATCCTTTTGCAATAAGCCAGGCTGTGTTGTTCTCAATTGAGTCTCTAACTGAGTCTTAACTTTATATACCCATTTACATGCTATGGTAAATTTTCTAGGAGGAAGATCCAGGTGTAGATCTTGTGCAAAGCATCAAGTTTTTCTTGCATAGCTTGTTGCCACTTTGGCTCATTTTGTGTTGTTCGAAATATGTTGGGTTCATAAATGGTAGTAACAATGGAATAATAGTGGTAATCTTGTGAATAAAGATAGGAGAATCACAATGTTGATGTTGTAGATGAATCATTGTTATCGTCTTCACTTGATCTTGTTATTTTAGATGGTATACTGGCATGTTCACCAGAACCGTCAGGCCTAGAATTCTGTGTAGATGTTTTTTCCTCCGAATTGGAAGGAAGCACTTCTATATATATATCATCAGTGGCTAGAAAAATATCAATGGTAAAATCAATAAAATAGTAAGCTTGAGGCCTTGATAAATCAAAAGGCAGATAGTGCAGAAAACATCTCATGTTCCTAAAAGGCCACGTGACGAGAAATCCTAAGCCATTTAGAAGGGATCCCAACACCTATATCCTTTGCGTTCAATGCCATATCCACGGAAACAACATAGCCATAATCATGGCTCCAATTTTGCCGGTCATGGGGCTAAAACATTACGAAGCAAGCACAACCAAAAACTCGAAGAACGTCATAATTCGGGAGATCATTATATAAGCACTCATATGGAGCCTTATTTGCAATAATAGGGGAATGAATATAATTGATAGTTTATACTACTGTAATACAGCTTCACCCCAGAAACATTCCGTGCAAGCAGCAAAAATTAGTAAACATTGACAGTATTAAGAATAGGTTTGTGTTTCCTCTCTGCACAACCATTTTGTTGTATTATCCTAGGGCATAAATGTTGAAGAATAGTTCCTAGTTGTGCTAGAAAATAAGAAAATTTTACTCCCTGTACTCTTTTTCATTATCTAAATGAAAGGCCTATCTTGATAGAAAATTGAATAGAAATCATGGCAGCAAGATTGTAATAAATATGAGGCAATTTAGATTTGCTCTTGAGAAGATAAATCCATGTATATTGTGAAAAATCATTGATAAATATTAGAAAATAACATGAGCCTCCCATTGTAATATTAGGAGAAGGACCCTAAATATCATAGTATACTAGATCAGAAGGTGCTCCCAAAATAGAGTTGCTATTATTAAAAGGTAAGGCATGAAATTTTATTTGTTGATAAGTTTGACAATTAAAAGTAGTACACTTAACTTGACCTAGAACTTACGTAGAAACCAAACGATGTAACCAGGAATCTAAAACATGATCGAGTTTGGAATGCCGAAACTTGTTTGACATAGCACCAACATTACAATGACGAACTGTCGAATTTGGCAGTAAAGCGAGACAAACTAACTTGAATAAATGACCAAATTTATGCTCCATCCCAATTAGCTTCCCTATTTATGGTTCCTTTACAACACAGCCACGATCTAAAAATTTCCCCTCAAGACTATGCTCACACAATTGATTAATAGATATGAGATTCAAAGATAGTCGAGGGTCAAGAAAGCATCAACTAATGATGAGTATGGGGTGGATATGTTGCCAACATGACTACCTTTCAATTCATAATTATCTATCGTATGAATAAAATGAGGTTTTTACGAGAGTTGTTTTAGAAGCAAACACAATAGATTCAAATGTTATGTGATTAAAACAACAATAATTAAAAAACCATGGGGATAAAGTACAAGGGTGTGATACAAAGTGATACAGATGTAGTAGAATTAGGTCCTTGAGAACTTCCTTGATGATGATGCAACTTGATTTGAATTTGTAGTGAGTTGTCTCAATATGGTTTCAATATCACTTAAGGAAAATGTTGGAGATGATTCACCTACTACTGCCCCTGCAGTTTGGGGTTGTCGAAGGTACTCATGGCATTTGAGATGAGTCTAACCCGATTTTTCTCGAATCTCAAATTACTGCATTCTAAAATGACATGGCAACTGACCAGAATGAGCAGAGAACTTATCAGAATTATTAGCTTTGTAAGGAGCTACCAGAACATTATTGGTGTCAATAGTGTTGGGATTGCGAATTGAAGATGTTGAGATGAGTTGCGTCTGATAGCAGTTCCGATATGGCAGTTTCAAGAGTAGAAAGAGAGCCTCTATGTAGTATAAAGACGCGAATAAGTTCATATGAATGTGTAAATTCCACGAGAAATTGCAAAACTCAAAGATTGTCATGGTATTTATAAATTTTTTAGCATCCTTAGTATTTTCAAATGAAGGCTCAAACAATGCTAATTGATCCCATATAGCTTGCATTTGAGACATAAACTCTTTGATTGATTGCCCAGATACTTATTTCATATTGTGGAGAGCCTTATGGAGTTGATACTAGTGAACTACATTGGTTGTGGAATACCGCGTACTCAATAATTCCTAGACTTCTTTAGCTGTTTCAAAATGAGAAAATTGAAGCTTAATGGATGAGATTAAGGTGTTGTGAATCCAAATAAAAATTTGATGATTTTTACTATTCCAATGCTCACATCTCTCCTAGTATGTGCTGTCATCCTCATCGTTTCCTTTTATAAGTTTAATGGTAAAACCAAAATAAATTCTCCACAGTCTTTTTCCTTTTAGAAAACTTGACACCTCTTGGGACCATATCGCATAATTTAAACAGTCCAAGTGGTCTTAATGGGTGGAATGAATTCCACTTTTTCCAGTACAATATGTCTTCCAATAATATGGTTTAGAATGCCAAAAGAAACAATGAATTCCAACTCAAGAAAATTTCACTAATCCAAATAAGAGAAATGCAATTCAAAGGAGGATACCACCAAAATCTCACACAAGAATAAGTATCAAATAGAGTAGGCTACTAGAAGAATAGAGGCAATACAAATTAATTTCAGATTAGAATAAACCTAACCTAAGTGGAAGCTTCGAATATGAGTCAACAGCAAGGAATCAAAAACCTAGCAGAAAAGTTAATGTCCGGAAGTAAAGGGGACTTGCAGTGAAGTGAACCCCTAGAAAAATTTAACAGAAGACTTGCTTTAATTGTCTTGAGATGGAGGTTCTATGGTTGTTCAAGATGAGTCTTTGAATGAAATCAGAATAGAATTGATTGCATGATCTCTAGAAGGAAGAAATTAGACTTATAATTGAGAAATTGTCTCTTCCAAGTACTGTAGAAAAATGGATGGATGAGTGAAAGACTTAAATCCCTAATTTGAGGTCTAGGAATATAACAGGAAGTAGGTTTGCTTTTTACCCCACCTTTTTTTTTTTAAAAAAAAACAAATGCTCTTATACCATGCTCAATAACCATCTCAATCAAAAACTTGAACTAATGGTTGATGCATCAAGAACTGATTTTATACTCTAATGCACCACAACCTTGTGCATACAGAGAACTCAAACTGATAGCAAGCTTTGTTTGAGTAATGGTACTTTATTTTGGACATCTAGTCATGAGTCTCATAATCAATAATGTATGGTTTTGCCTTGTTGATAGTATATAAAAGATGAAATAGCGATAGGTTGATTGCATTGGCTATCGAGCTTAATATGAGTACAATAGGTCTATAGAGTATATTGTTAAGAAAATGGCACAAATCAAGGGGTGCAGGAAAGTTTAATTTTGTCTCGGAGCTCAAATTTTGAAGAGTAGATGTGAAGTCCTTAGAGTACAAAGTTTCTCCACTACTTGGAGGCCCCGAGCTATTGGCTACAGAAGCCAACCAGGCGAGGTCTAGGGGGTGCGTGAGTGAGAAACAATAGGAATGCATAAGTTGCTTGGAAAACTATTAAACTTTAACACCACCAAGCTATGCATATAAGTTAAGTTAGATTCCAACTCAAAACAAATTGACAGTTGGTAGAGTAACTCTTTAGCCTTATATGCATGCTCAAGACCTCTTATTTTTTGAATGTGGGATAACAATCACTTTATATTCTTCACAAGTACACATATACTACAAAAAGTCTTCAAATTTCCTACTTTAATTTTTCCACTGAAAAAATACAGTGAGAATTCCTATTGTATTCCCACTACTTTATATTTCATACTATTTTCTTGCTATTATACATACAGTGGAAAATCTCCCATTGAATTCCGACCATAATGTTTTTGCATTTCTTTTAGTTTTTTAAAGTCTTGTTCCCAACTAATTTTCCACTGAATTCATTTTTTCTTAAAATTTCCCCCTACCAAAATATTTTTACCCATCCCACCTTAAAATCACACCAATACAAATGTTTAATTTTTTATATTCCCCAACCCAAATATCACCCAAAAATTTCAAAAAAAATAAAAAAAGAAAAGAAACCCACAATTTTTTCACAAACTCACCACGATTCTCATGGGTACTGATTAGTGAGGCCTTCACTCTCTTCGTTCTACTAATAGCAAGCCCCTGTCAATCCAACTGAAAAGAACCCTAAACCAAACTAATCGTCCAGTGCCCACTGCCGGTTGCTAGTTACCGACGTTCAGCTGGGTCGCCACTGTGTCGTCAGTGTTCTTTGGTTCATGCCAGTCCTCACAATTCATTGATTAAAGTCCTCCCAATCCATCAACTGCAGCTTGGTTCGTGTGACAGATATGCTAATGCCCGAGCAATGACTTGGTATCTTTTTTCTCCAGACGACGATCTAGGCACCTCTTGTCCTCCTCTCTTTCTTTCTCTAAATTGTGTGTATAAATTGTTGAATGTGTGCTGTAATTTGCTTTGATTTTGCCAAACTTGAAAGCTTAGGTTCAATTTTGGCTAATGATATGAGAATTTCTATATTTTTAATTCTCTGTTTCTCCCATTTCTGTTGTCAAATTGAGTATTATTAGTTTGAAAATTTAAGGTGATTATAGATGCATTTTAGTTTCTTAGAGCGTATTTCTTAGGCTCTATTTGGTCCTTAGAAAATTTGATAGAAAGAAAAGTTGAGGGAAAAAAATGTGAAGGAAAAAAAGTAAGGAGAAAGTGCATTTTTTTCTCTTGTTTGGATTGGAGATAAAACAGAAGAATTTGGATGAAAAATTTGAATGTTGATGAATTACTTGAATCACGTTGATGTCATATAAGTAGTACAAGGTTGGAGGATGTTAGGAATTCTTTTGGAAACTTTTTACAAACTTTCCTCACAATTTTATGAAAAAAATCTTATCACTTATTTCTAACCATTTTTCCACCTAATTTTCCTCCAAGTTTTTTTCTTTGTGATTTTCTCTAAACCAAACGCAAGAAAAAAAGTTAATTTTTCAAATTTTTTTCCTTCCACTAAATTTTCTAAGGTCCAAATGAAGCCTTAGTGATTGCAAAAATTAAGCATCAAACAAAGACAAAGGTTAATCTTAACTAATAACTCAATTCTCGGAAGGTTTTATGCTACAAATCTGACCATCTGTAAGTGAGACTTTTGAGCATCCAAATACATGGTTAATGTAGAGAGAAGATGCTCATTAGTGGTAAAGGGAGATGGCTATATTTGCATAAATGGATGCAATAATCCATCACAAACACCAAGATAACAACAGGACGGTGGTGGTGTTGGTTATTATTTTTGCAATTTCTCCTGTTTCTGCTATTTTTTCTTTTCATGAGAAAGTTTAACACAATCTTAAGACAATAAGAAATGATCTCGACTCAACAACATTAATGAGAGAAATATAAACCTGACACAAAATAGACATTTACTTGTTTAGTGTTAAATACATGCTTAATATTTTCGACAAAATAAGTTGGTTTTCAAGTCAAACATTGAATGACACAAGCATCTACTTGCTTATAATTTGTGTCAAATGCTATCTCGAGATAAGTTAATTGGGTAGAAGATTTTGAAATATGTTCACAAACTAACAAATTGAATAAGGTCTTGTCTTTATATTTTATTTTGTCCACCTCTTTATCATTTCAGATGAGACAATAAATAAAATGAGCACCAATAGAAGTTAGAATGTTAATATAGCTTAGGCGTTTATGGGATTATGAATAAATTGATCATGATGAAATTAACATCAACACATAATTAGATGAAGATGTGACAGTACCTCGAAAAACAACAACACCACCTTCCAGTGTGGGTCCCACTTTCGAGATTTGGGGAGATCAAGATGTAGGTAACCTTATCTCTACCGATATCCTGCTCGTAGTGAGGTTGAATCCAAGAGACCTACAAAGCAAGATTTTGTGAAATCATTTTATTGAAAAAGGATTTTGTGAAAACATTTAATGGAACCAAAACTAAGCATACGAGACGGGAATGAACTAAGAAATTGTAATAAATCAGGTGGTTGTAATTATGTAAACATAAATACAACATAAGTACAAATATACAACATAATAGAGGAAGATAGAGGAAAGTACTATACCTTAACAAACAGAGGGAGGCAAACAATAACTCTTCTCAGATGAATGTACTACCTGCATATAACCACAACCACAACCACAACCCTACTGCAACCAAAAAACCACAACCAAATCAGGTGATAAATTCTCTAGGATCTAAGATCCTAATCCTATTCCGTCATAGTCTCTGATCTTGAGTTATATCCTCCGTCAATCCTACAACTTTCAAATCCTCTCTAATCACCTCGTCCAAACTCTTAGTTGGTCGTCCCCTCTCTCATTTTCCTTCTAGGATGTTAATCCTCTCATAACTCCTCAGTGGAGCATTCACACTCTTTTTTTCCACGTGGCCAACCCATTTGAGTCTTGTCTCTCTCATCTTATCTTCGATGAAATCCACTTTAACTAGGTCTCTAATAATTCTATTCCTAATTCTATCCATTCTCGTATAATCACACATCCACCTAAGCATTCTCATCTCTGCTACCACCAACCTTTGAACTTGTGTCTTTTTTATTAAACAACACTCTGATCCATACAGAATAGCAGGTCTACCTACCTTATGATAAACTTTGTCTTTTAATCCTACAGGAATCCTCTTATCACATAGCACACCTGAAGCATGCTTCCATTTTTGCCAACCCACTTTTATGCGTTGGTTAATATCTTCCTTAATATCCCCATTCTGTGGAACGATTGAGCCTAGATATCTAAACTTCTCAGCCTTTGGTATCATCATCCCATTAATGGTGACTTCTCCCTCCACATCCTCCCTTCCATTGAAACAACAATGTAGGTATTTAGTCTTTGACCTACTTACTTTAAAACTCTAGACTCTAGTGTATGTCTCCAATGCTCCAACTTGTTATTAACTCCCTCTTTGGTTTCATCAATAAGAACAATGTCATCCGCGAATAACATACACCATGGTACCATGGTACCTAATCTTGAATAACATACATCTGCGAATGACATACGCCATAGTACCTCAAATCCCTAATCTTTTTTTGGTCCAGTTCTTCTATGATCAAAGTAGCATACTCCTCTGCCTACTAATCTTGCTAGCCGCTTAGAATCTGATTGCTTAGTTCTTAATTATTAATGGGTTATTGTTGGAAGTTCTTGTTTAATTGTGAGTGGTTTTGCTATTTGTGTAATGGGTTATTGCTTGATTATGAGTGGGTTGTCATTGCAAGTTCTTTCATTATAAATGTGGTTCGATGGATGGACTGCTATTACGACATATGGCAAGCACAATGCTCAGTTTGAACACATGCTGCTAGTACTTCTCTCTTCTTCTGCTAATGCTTCAGATATTTTCTGCTATTTATCGCCTTTGCAATATTATGTATCTCTAATTTATATTTCATTTGGTTGTTCCACTTTTCCCTTTTTTTGTTTTTGAAATTCATATTCTTATTGTCTTCTTTTGGGTCTAAGAGGTTCTGTCTTTGAGATTTCTTTGCCCTATTCAAAAGTAACATAAGAAGACAATAGAAGGGGTGTGGAATTGAACTAAAAGTAAGGTCAACTATGCAAGATGATTCCCTTGTGAATTCCATTGTTCTTATCCATGATATTCTTTCTTATTGCTTAAGATCATAAAACCCTATTTTTGTCTTTTTAATGCAAAATTTTTATATGATTGATTGGGGATTGTTGCACATTGGAATTAAGTGAAGATGTCATCTAATCTTTTGTGGTTTCTTTGCTCGGGCAACTCTTTTCTCTTTTACACTAGTGCTATATCCGTGCATTGCACAGTTTGATTTAGATTTATGTGTGACAATCCAATTGCAAAATTGGTATGATTAGTTGTAAACATATTGTCTAATATTTGTATTTCTTTTTAAAGACTATTAATGTCTTAAGGGGAAAAAGTGGGGCGAAGAATACATTTGAAAAATTAGCAATACATAATTGAAAGACTTGAAAGTACTATCTCGATTTAAAATTTTGTCACAAAGTTGATGATGAGCACTGAGTTAATGAAAACATTCGAATACAAACAATTTCCTTCAAAATGTAATTAAGAATTTTTAAACTTAGTAGGATACTTTTATTGTTATTAGTATCATACATGAGCATTATTACTCTTCGCAAAGAATGTTATCTTTTGCTCATGTGTTCAACGGGCTAATTACATAAAAATTTACCTTGTAATATTGAAAATAATGAAATTATACACATATATTAGTTGATGTGTTATAATTGAACTCTTGGACTGCTTCCATGAGTAACCCCCTTTTTTTGACCTCATAGTCATTGACTTATTCATTTGCTATGCATGTGAGAGTTTACCTGGAATGAGATATATGTAATCAATATGAAATGTTGCACTAATAATTGGTTGTGGCATCTAAACATGAAATGGTTTAATTTAATTGCTTGTATGCATTCGAACCAAAATCAATTTTAAGGCTAAAAAATATGCATACGGCCTCTACAATTTTCATATAATAAATGAAATTGCAGCATACTTTATTGTAAATAAAAAGGATGAGAAATATTTTGAGTTTTTAAATTTTTTTTGTATGGACTGTGTTGGGGGGCATGACTGGGGAGGGAGTGAAAAATTGATAATGATATTTATATTTTTAAGTCACTGTAGACTTATGTAGTTAATTTTGTAAATGCTACTGAGGAATTTGTGATTAATCCCCCCCCAAAAAAAAAACAAAGGAATGGCTTTTAAGTTGAACGCTCAATTTTTCTTAATTCATTTTACGTGTTTATTGAGTTATGAGTTGTTATTGTTTGTGGGAATTAATTTTAGAATTTAGTATTCATATTTATTTTGATGGTTCTTTTGGTATTAGAATAACAATAGATTATTACATTTATTAATTAATTATTTTAGTAATTATTTAATAATATAATTAATTTTATCACAGATGAATTCCAATTTAGTAACCCAAGAAAAAAAGGCAAACTAGAAACGGTTATGGAGAGTTTTGGAGAAGCATATATTAAATTTTAGGTTGCTATTGATTTTAAGAATAAGATTATAATCTAATATGTGTACTTTTTACATATAATATTCTTTTATGAAATTTTCGTACAAAATTTAAGAAGGGGCATAATAAAAAGGTTCATCAATACAATTAGCAATTGTTTTCTTAATTAATTCCATAAAGATTAGTAATTAATTGTTAATAATGGAATGGTGTACATTATATATTTTTTTTCATGTTATCATTTGCATTGTGAAAACCCTTAATAGCCATCATCAATAATCTCTTCATCATCATATAACCAATAGAGATGTGCCACTTGTCAAGTGCATATGGAAACACTCAATTTTAGATATATTTATATTTATATAGATATATAGATTTATATAGATAGATAGATGGTTTATGCATAATTGAGCACCAATATATCTGATATCATGTTTCATCGTTAAGCTATCTCTAATTTCTCCTATCCTTTTCACTGCTACAAGTAATTCTTTATTCCTTGTTCTCTCTAGGTATTTTAAATGATGAAGTTGGCCTAGCTACTACTACAAGTAATTCTTAACGTGTATATTTCACTATGTTTTACTTATGTGTAATTTGCACATGGCCTAGCTGAAACTTAAACTAAACAGAAATGTTCTAGTGCATGACATCGTTCCTAGTTTACTTCAGGAAAACAAAAGGTCAAATGTTGAGTTGGATACTCAAAAGAAGGTCTTAGATTGTATGCAAACAAAATTAAAAGCAAAGCAAGCAAAACGCAAGAAACAATAAAAGAAAATTGATAAGTATGCAAAAGCAACTTAAGATATAGTGGCCCAAACAGTGGAATAACATTCGCTTATGAAGTCCGTTCATCCTTATATCCCAGTAACAAGAGTGTTGCTAGATTCATTGGATGAAAATAAGGATGGTGGTGATGATGAGAATGATGATGAATATGATGATGAAGATGATGTTAGAGTTTCACTCATATCATTATGGTTAACAAGCATATGCTCTTCTAATAATTTATATATTTTCATGCTAACCTCTCTAATCGTGTATACTGATGAATACTTAGATGTATATTTTGATACATGTGAAGTGTAGCTTGACATCATTTATTGCTTGGGTGATATATTTTGTTATCTAGGGGTAATATTTAATGGCATAGGGAGGTACATGTACTATTGTTAAGGAACAAGTTTGGCACTACTTGATGTTGTTCAAGTACCAGTAATTGTCTTTACAAGACGCACTTTAATTTGACGAGCATATATGATATTTGAATGATAGACAGTTATATGTTTACAGATTATTGCAATTTAAGATGTGTGTGTATTGCTTGTGGATACTACAAAGAAAACATCACTTGTTTGTGAGCTGGTAATTTTTCTAGTGGTTTTTCACTGCATTCTGCCTTCTAGAATTTTTCCTGCGCATAGTAATATAGTGGAAAATTTTCTACCATGATTGAGAAAGTGGGAAATTTTCCACTGTATTATGACAGTGGCAAATTTTCCACTGTTATCTTGGCATTAGGAAGTTTCCCAGTGCATTTATTGTGCTCGAAAATTTTTTCACTGGCCATAACTTAGTGGGAAAATCAAGTGGGATGAGATATAGAAAAAATTCCTTTCTGGCCCACTGATGTTTGGTGTAATTATTTGCTAACTTCACTTTTTTGGAAAAATATTTTTGGGACTCCTTAATTTAGTGTAATTGCTTTTCGGGGTACAACTATTTGGGTTAAATAATTTCTAGGTGATAAATATTTATTTTATCACCCAGAACTTTAGGAAAATTTTGTTTTTGACACAGATGGAGTTCAAAGTGCAAATACTCAGAATTTTGGATTTTTTTTCTATAAAACTATATTTATATTAATGTTTGAACTTCTTATAATTACTTCACTGGTACTAGTTATCATAACTTACTACTTATATAATAAATATTATATTTTTTGTGATTAGAGGCCAATCATGCTTAGCAAAATAATAAAGCTTAATTAGAAAGTTTTGACCATTACCTGAACTTAGTCGGCGTTAGACTCTGATGTTCCTCTAACTTCTAGTTTATAGAGATTGCTAATCTCAACCCACCTTCCTTTGATCAGGTACAACATAGATCCATTTTGTTTCCTACTTTGAACCGTAGTCACTAAATCAAGTTTTTATATTTTTAAGGATAGTGGAACTTTAATCAAGAAATTATAATACTTAAGACATAAAGTTCGACTGATTAACGTTCCTTTCTGGAAAACTTTTTTTTATTGAAAGCTTAAAAGTGGAAATATTACAATGGAAAGATTTGAAGAGGGACTTAAACAACTAAGATCATCAGATATGCTTGCTCATAGATAAATAGAGATATTCGACTTCTCTTTTGTGCACGTGTGCATAAATGACCGTGCCCCTTCTCAGCACTCAGCCTCTCCTTTTATAGAGGAGATGGACTACATAGGATGCCCTAAGGCTACAATACACATTGATATTTTCCCAATACTACAATTGTCTTCACATGGCTACAGTGGACAATATTATTTTACTGACTTGACACTTAACAAAATAGTACAATAATGGAACAATAGTTTTTCAGAGTCTTTAATGTTAACATACTAGTAATCGATATTGAGATTCTATATGCCTTCATCTCCAGTAATGTCTTCCAATCCATCACTATCCAAATAATCCTCAAAATCTTCATCAAGTTAAAGATGCCCTAGATCCCACTTTTCAAATAATTCATGAAGATATTTCTTTCATTTTTCTGATACGAATTTTCCAGTCTAACATTGAAGAGTGATCGAAGACATTTTTTGAAGTAGCTCCCTCTATTTTCATATATTTGTTGAACTCATTATGATAGATGGAAGTAGTGTTCCCGTAATGTATTAACATTCTTCCTTGTTCAATTAAAGCCCACATTTGATGATACATGTTGAAAAAACTGATGGCTCTTGCTGAAGCAGGATCACTAGCTAATTCTTATCATTTTAAAAACAATTCTTGTTGTTGATCATTAGGATCCTCTAAATCAAATATTTGAAAAAGATATTGGGTTGGTTTTGCTTTTCTATTTTCATACTCTATTACTACACAATATACTTCGACATACAGACCTTTATCGTATGGAATTTTCGTGGGCCACCAGAAGAGGTGAGAATCCAATGGATCCTTTTATACATGCATTGTTGAAACTTAGTTAGTCTTGAGAAGAATGAGTACTTTGAATCTGGGATTTTCATGAGGTAAGCTACCAATTTGTATTCCCAGGCTTTCATGATGGGTCATATGGAGAGATCGAATTTGCCAGAAAACCAACAGCCCCAACTCCAGATTTATTAGGAAAGAAGATCGTAGTGTTCCATGACTCTCGAATATCATAAGAATAATTATGATAGTAGTTGATGCTGGATGCGTACCATTCTTTGAACCATTTTTCTTGAATATGAGAACTTATTTTTTCTTAAATATCGTAAAGGCGCCTTAAGTAATTCATTTGTAACTCTAAAGGATTGAATCTGTATACTATTAGATAGGCAGAAGACAGCATATCAATGCATGATCTACTTTTTTTATGGAATTCCAAAATATCCACAAGGATTCTATAAGAAGGAAAAACCCGTTCTAGCAGTAATGACATTTCATTTTAAATTTTCTCTTTTTTTGGGAGGAGTTCTACTCTGACGATCACCATTGCCGAGTTCTTGAGTTAAACTATCTGCCAGAGAGTAATTTAATCCCTGTATATGTTCAATGGAGAAAGAAAACTAGTTAAACTATAATTATCAAAGTAGGAGTCTCTCTTGCGCTTGCACGTTTGATAAATTCT
This sequence comes from Carnegiea gigantea, assembly GCA_029747015.1. Lineage (NCBI taxonomy): Eukaryota > Viridiplantae > Streptophyta > Magnoliopsida > Caryophyllales > Cactaceae > Carnegiea > Carnegiea gigantea. Next base: position 89,168 of record JAKOGI010001080.1, read on the forward strand.
TTTTCACAAAACCAAGTATTGTTTTGCAATCAATTCAAATAAGAAAAGATTTTGGGGCTAAAAAGATAAAGAACTTTTTATTCCCCTGATGACTACAAGGATTTCTTTTCCTGTCGTGGGATAGTTGCATTCTACTTTATTTCCACAGCAATATTTGCTGAGTTTTTCTCCTTCTTTGATTTTGGATACTGCACTCTAGTGCTCATTGCAGGCATCTATCTCAAGAATTAAATCATCTCCTTCATTAGACAAATTAAGAACATGAAAATTTTTACAGATCTTTTTGAAGTTCTGAACAATCTTTGAATCATTAGGGGTTCATGTCCAACTAACTTCTTTCTTGAGTTTCTGTTACAATGGCTTTCTCACTTTAGCTAAATCTTTAATGAAATATGATGCATAGGTAAGACATCCAAGTTTCTAATTTCTTCATATCATCAATCTTCTTTGGAAAATTTTCTGTTTTTTTTCTAGAATATGCTTTTATAGGATGATTTGTCTAGGTTTTATTTTTAGACCTAAAAATTCGATTGTTTGGTCAGCATAAATGCATTTGTTCTTACCAAGAATAATAACATGATCAATGTATCTTTGGGTGACAGCTAGGACATCATGTTTGCGCTCTTCTGTGGTCTTGAAAAAGACAAGGATGTCATCCATGTAAACTAGACAATGGTAATTAAAATCTTTGAAAATATCATCCATTCTTCTTTGAAATATTTGAGGTATATTTTTAAGACCAAATAACATTGCTATCCATTTAATAATGTCCTTGATGGACACTAAAACCAGTTAAAGGAATGGTTTCTTCATCCATTTTTATTTGGCAATATTCACTTTTGCAATCTAGTTTCGAGAACCAAAAGGCTCCTTAGATTCTATTGAAAAGGATTATTTTGCTAGGAATATAATAACCATCAAAAATAGTATTATCATTAAGTTTTTGATAATTGATTAAGATTTTCCTTTTATCTTCAGCATGATTTCTTACCATTAAAGTTGGACTAGTGTGAGGACTCATACTGTTTTTGATTAAACCTTTATCTAATAGTTCTTTGATTTGCTTATCAAATTCTTGGATATCCTGGTGTGTGTACACCATTTGTTTAACTCAGATAATGGTGTTGGGATTTAACAAAGTAATTATTGCAAACCTCTTATTTTTATCCCAAAATTTTAGAAGATTATCAAAGTATAGTTTTTTGCATAATTAATCTTGTTGTTCAACAATTTGTTCTTTAACAGATAATTCAAGTAGTGAGATTATTAGTACTATCTCACATTTTCTAGGTATCACCTTCTCACCACACTAGCTGCATATAAGCTCAATCTTCTGATGAGTGTAAGCTTTATCTAATTTATCAATAGAAACTGAGTAATCATTTATTGTGAATATTATTTGGGTTATGGTCTGTGTGCATAGAGAATATAGCATCTTAAAATTATTTCCAATAATCATATCATAAGAGGGTTAATGAGTAGCTCATAGAATTGATATAATGCATTTGACTCCTCCTATTTCTATGGATAATGATTCTATAGATTTATTGTGGTTCATGATGCTATTATCAGCTATCCTTACTTATAAAGGATTCTTGGCTTTTTTCCACATAAGTTCTGTAAATAATAATCTTTTTTCAAAAGAGACAGAGCAACCATTATCGATGTATGCACACAATTCATATCTATTATATCCCTCTAAGCATACATTTTATTGGGATATAAATGCTATTAGGGTTTGTATTGGTAATTTCATAGCGTATTTCCATTGTTATATTTTTAACTAATTATTCTCATAGATTGGCTCACTAACGGTTCTTGTTTTATATACAATGACTTTCCTATCTGGATTCATACTTCGATCTACATTGTGTCTTGCGGATTCACAACTCATTCTACTCATTTTACTATTCATACTAATTGTATCATTTTCTTTAAGCTCTTCTTTAGCTGATGAAGACCCTTCTCCTCATTCTGATCTTGTACTCATACTTCGTAATAATTAGGATTTAATGATAATTTTACCATTTCCATCAATTTTAATTACATTTTTCTTATTGATTTTTCTGGGGTTGGTAAAGCTAGAAATCCAAGACCTATTGATTTTTATTTCCTTAGATTTTATCCTTTGGATCTGTTGCATAGGAGTAGGACTTTTAAATTTTTCTACCTCTATCATTGTTATTTTAGTCTTTGGGTCTATGGTATTATCTAATCTATAGATTTTCTTTTAAAATATCCTCAGTGGGTAATCTCCTCTTTTTATATCCATTTCAATTATTTTTATCTTAAAAGATAGGAAGTTTTCAGCAAATTGAACTTTTACGCTCACATAATATACAGGTTGACAACTGAATCCTACCGATCCACTACATAAATTAGTCTTAATCCCTATAATAATTTGATTATTAAATTTGGTATGCCTACTATCACAGAGCAGAGCATACATGTTAATATCTTTGCCATAACATTGAATGCTATGGATATACATATACTTTCTATCCTTGTTATGCTCAAGGATGTTTTTCTAATTAATAAGATTAACTTTTCCTACATCATACTCACAGTCTTTTATCTCTAAATCTTATTCCGTTATGTCATGTACATACTCTTTAGTTAAAAGATGAATTTATTATATATCATATCTTTCTGAATTATAAGAAGGATCCAATCTCCTTTGGCTTCATCATTCTCATTATTTACAACAAATTCTTCTCCTTGGATATCACCAAGTGTAATTGAATTGCTTTCCATTATATGATTAGTTTCTTCATAATCACTTTCTTTATATTCATCCCCTAGTACAATCTCAACAATTCCGTTGTTGTTTTTCAGGGCTAAATCTAGTGCTTCTTCCTCATTAAACTCAAAATAATCTAGACTACCCAAAATCTCAATAAGCTTATTACTCTTCCTATTTTCATATTCGTTTGTATAATGACCTCCTTATCTGCATGCCCAACACTTATAATTATTTTTCCGACAGGATAATAAGCGACGTTCCTAAAAAACCTTCGTTTCTTAAAGCTTGTTTTGTTATAATAGTTTCTTTTATATTTCTATCACCTTCGCTTGTTAAAGCTCTTCTTCTTATAAAATTTTCTTTTTCTTCTGCTTTTAGGTTCCTTTCCCCATTGGTGAGGAGAATCCCAACAAGCTAGAAACTACTTCTTCATTTCTTTTGCTTTTAGAGATTAGGACATTGATTATAGACCCATTTTCTTAAATAAGAGATTCTTGTACCAAGGGTATGAATGACATCTGGTTTCCCAAGCCATGTAATATATTTTTCATTAATTATAGAATTGATCGGATATAATAATTTGTCATAAAACTTACCAAGGCTGGTTTCATAATGCCCAATTTTGCAATAATATTGACTAAATTTAGTAATATAATTCTCCACATATTTTATATCCCAAAGCTCTATGTTATTAATATTTCTTTGCCATTCTCTAGCCTTTTCTTCGGAATCAAGTTTAACTCCGATAAATTTAGATTCAATTTTCTCACATAAATTTTTGAACATTACGTACGACTGGTGTTTCCATCATTCTTAATATATTTTTACCATCCTCATTTAATGAATCATACCAATTAGCTATAGTGTAAGAAAAGCTACGTTCAATATAATTTAGGAAATTTCTAGCAGTTTATGTAGTATTTAAGTTTAAGACACTATTAGTGCCTATTTTCCAATGCTCAAATATTTCTTCTCTATTACGAGCTCTGTTGATGTTTAAGATGTATCATGTTTGGCTAATTCGTGTAAGGTCAATTCCTTCAAAGGTCATGATTTTTCTTGGGACAAACCCTAAGAAAAAGTCAGTTGTGTGCCCTACTGGACCGTACCTAGGTCTTATGAAATGGGTACTTCTTACGGAAGGTTCCCTAAATTCTTCAAGTTTAGGAACAACATTATTAACTACATTGGATTCGATTTCATTTATGTTAAGTTCTTATCTAATCTCATTGATTTCATTCTCAAATATCATTTTTCCATATTTATTTATCATGTTTTCTTCTAAATTCTTTAAAGGCACAACATTAAGAACCTCTAGTTTAATTAGGTTTATCTATTGATATATTTCTTCTTCTAATTGGACATTATTTGTCTCTTCATTATCATCAGATAATACATCTTGTTTATCAATTATTGTGCCCATAATTTTGTTTAATTCTTTTGGATTTTATTCTTTATCAAACATATTCTATAGTTCTTCAAGATTAAACTGCTTATAATTCATCCTCGTCTTCTTTCTCCGCCTTTTCAGACGATTTTTAGTTTATTTTACTACTAATTCTTTTTGAATTTTTATATCATGCAAAGGAAATGAATATTTATTTTTTGGGTTTTGAAAATGATATTTATGCTGAAATGGAGCACTAATACTTAAAGTAGATTTTACACTATATCTGATTTCGTTAACTAAAGAAAGATGGATTACAAACAATTGCTTCAAACCTCCTTAACTTCAGCCTTAATTTTTAGTAATTCAACTTTTAATTCCGAAACTATATTAGTGATATAGTTTAATTGAAGTGCTACTAAAGTGGTTCTTTCTGGCAAATGAACAATATGTGAACAATTAAGAGCAGGGCAAGTAGGTGATGATTCAAACAGTAAACATAGTTATTAGCTTTATTAATTATTAATTAGCATAATTATCTTAATTATTTTTGTTCACGTGACTTAGATATCAATTGAAAGAGTACCTCTAGTAGTACTAATGAGAGAAATTACACATGCACAAAATTAAAATTTTCAAAAGTAAGTTTTTAAGGATTGGGGTTAAAAATGCAAATTTCAAAAGCTTAGAGTACTATTTATAGCTTACAAAGTTAGTTTGGTCAAGTGTGGTTCCAGAAATTATTTTTCCCAAAGTTGGATGGACCGAAAAATCATTTCTAAAGTTGTAGGCTCAGAAATTATTGGCCTAACTTTGAGGTCTGAAATGGAATTTATCCTCAGATGTATTAGGGAAGTAGTGGGAAAATTTCCTACTAAATGTATTAACAGTGGGAAATTTAAGTTACCTTAATTACTTTTTCCTACTGTCTTCTACAATGGAAAGACAGTGGAAAATTGTATTTTTCTATTGGAATTTTTTCTTTTTCCCACTAAATTTACTAGGAGAAATCGATGGATTTGTGGTAGTAACGTAAGGGGGGAAAAGAGGGATTATGTACTAGTTTAGAAATTTTGTACTTGTAAATTGAGAGAGTTTTACTTTGTTGTATATCATTCCCAAAGTAGTAGAAACATAATTTATCTATCCAATTTTCTTCTTGTTGTGTTCTTGATTTTTGATTTTATACTTTTAGACCGAATAATTGGCATCAAAGTGAGGTTCTCATTGGAGAAGGGCTTCATAAATGTTAATAGGAGAAAATAACATTAAATTTTGGATTAGTAAAGGTACTGACCTTTCCATCAAAGCCTTCGATGCACATGGCGGTTTCACCTTATGGTGCAATGGTGAAAAGTGTGTTAACCCACAAGGGGATAGTGAAGGCCTTGAAGATGATATGTTAAAGGATGGAGAAAACAACAAATGTTGAGTGGGTGGCGCCCACGTAAAAGGCCAAACCAGAGAAGATATCGAATGATGAGTAGACAGGTTCAAAGGACATGGCAACAAGTACAATTTTACTACGTTTGCTAATAATATCTTTAGAGGTTCTCAGATTGACAGACCTTGTCGAGATTTCAAAATCAAGACAAATAGATTTTAAATAAAGGAACAATTTTTTGGTCTCTAGATGCTAAAAGAAGTGGACTTCAATCGACATCTAGATGAGTTCAACAAAATAACCTCCAGTTGAGTCCGAGGAAGGTAGAAGGAGAAGGAGGAAGGATTCCGACAATCAAAGTCGAGTGGTCAGAAATTCAAATGCTACTATTATGATGAGAAAGATCATCCAAAAAGAGATTATCCCAAGAGGAAAAGGATATGATGAGAAATTATCTTTGGTGTCACAACAGTTGGTTCGAACTAGGTTCATAAAGGGGATGTGGTCTTGACAACTATTGAATGTCCAATAATGTTAGAGTGGATCCTAGACTTTTTATTTTTAGTTTCATATTTGTTTAGTAAGCTGGGGATCACTTTCCAACATATGAACTATGTAATGAAGGTACTATTAAGATGGCAAATGGTTCACAAAACAGGATTGCTATGGTGGAGACAATATGATCTGCATGTTTGATGGGGTTACATTGACACAAACTATAATGTTAGACATGTGCTAGGTCTAAATAGAAATATGTTTTCTTTGGGGATGCTAGATGTAAAAGACTATCAATATTACTCTAAAGATGGAGTGTTGAAGATCTTTAAAGGAACTCTTGCTAAAGGGGAAGATGTTCAGAAGCTTGTACAAACTTGTAGGGGAGATACAAGTCGGAGAAAATGCACGTAGAATTTCTATAAGTGTTTCAAGTGGAAGGAAATGAATGAGGAGTATTCAAAGACCAACTCAAGCAAAAGTTTAACCTGATGGTTGAAGGCTCAGAAAAATATTTATACTCCAACACGCCCCCTCACGCGAATGCCCTTTGGGCTTGAATCGTGGCTACCGCAAAGGCTACCCTTACTTTACATAATAAATTAATATGGATGTCGCTGAGATTTGAACTCGAGACCTCTTGGCCAGTAAGGCTCTGATACCATGTTATGAGCCATCTCAACCTCTCGACTGGGCTCCTAGGCTGGGCTGCAGCAGCCTAATTTGTGTTGGCCATAACTTTCACATTTGACCTCCGTTTTGAATGATTCTTTTTTTATGAAATTTTATTAAGTCTAGTTTATAATAAAACTAATTTTATAATTTTTGGATAAGTGGGGAACAAGATACAAGCAAAATAGTCATCATTTTCAGCACAAATCACAATGTTCAACGTATATCTTTTTCATTGTTGATCAGGTTTCGGCGCATAATATGTCATTACAAAACTTATTCAATGAAGAATATCTATACCTGAACTCAATAATTTTATGCTCTCTAGAGTAGATCTCAATTGGATGCTAAACACTATCAATTTGGGCCTATTTGAGCTTTTTAGGCTCTATTAGCCTTTTGAACTTGAATTCAAGGATTACTCTGCTGGGCTTCCAAGTACAAAAGTTGGGGTATAATTTTTTCCATTAGGCAATTAAAAATAAGATGCTCTTTTTAGGCGTCTACAATTAGCCCCCACTTTGATTGAACTTAGATAAGGCGAAGGTCAAAGTAATAATCTTCACTTGTAATTGCCTTTTTAGCAGTGATGATGTAGAATCTAAGTTTGGCCATTGAGGATCCTGACACTTGGCACCTGCCAACTTTCACCATGATGGTGGCCGATGTTAGAAATCCAAGCCTAGCTGATGAGGTTCCTGAGACCTGGCGCTCTCCAACTTTTGCCGTGATAGTGGCCAATGATGTTGAGTCCAAGCCTGGCCGCTGAGGCTCCTCAGGCTAGGCGTCTACCAACTTTTGTCGAGATAGTGGCCTGACGATGGCCCATTGTGCTGGGAGGTACCAGGTTTCTTTCACTAGTCTAGCGGGTTTCCTTGTCGCCAGAGGAGCAGACCTTTCACTAGTCTAGTAAATTTCCTTGTCTCCAAATAAGTGGACCTTTTGCCAGTCTAGCAGATTCCTGAATTTATCCATGATGCCGGATGAGTGAATCTTTTGTCGATCTGGTGAATTTCCTTGTCATTAGAGTAGTTAGCCTTTCACCAATCTAGCAGATTTTAATGGTGAAATGTCCCATTGTGCCAGGCCAATGGTATTGAAATGTCCCATTGTGCTGGGAGCTAGCGGTGAACCTTAGTGGTATGGATGTTTGAAGATCTATGGCCATATCCCTAAGAACTTGATGGCATCTGAGCCTGAAGACCTGTAACCAAATTCCTGTGAACTTAGTGGTGTTTGGGCTTGAAGACCTGTTAACTACTAGATCCTTATGATCTTGTTGGTGCGTGAGCTTGAAGATCTGAACTTGTTGGTGTTTAAGCATGAAGACTTGCAGTCAGATCCTAGTGAACTTGTTGGCAGTTGAGCTTGAAGATTAAACCTTTTAGGACCTTGTGGTATAAGATATTGAGATATCAAATCTTCAAGTTTAAGTTTTTTGCCACTCCAATGTTGAAGTCATCTCCTTCTAGTGGGAGACTTTTGAATGCTAAAAGGTCATGGATGTTGAGGCATTCTTCCATGTGAAGATAAAAAGGATGAGTTCCTCTATGCCTAGGTCCTCTTGGACGTTGTCACTTGATAACTTGAAGTTGGGTTGATGTCCTTTCTATAAGAATCCTTGCGTAAAACCTTCTTTGAGGATTGAGTCCCCACTTTGACTGAGCTTGATTGAAACAAGGATCAAAGTATAGATGTCTTTTATGACAGCTGTTGATGCTGCCTTGAGAATGTGGATGAAGATTCATAACTAACTAGGGTTGTGTGCCCTTCTTGTAAGGTCACTGTGAAGGCTGGTTGCACTCTTTTTCAATCCAGGGGTCCCAAGTGATCAAGGCAGAGAGGTCTAGCAAAGAGGCTAAGGACCCATGTATTGATGCATGTGAAATTGCTAGCCAAAGTTAAACTACACATATATGTTGACTATGCAGACTCAATTGTGCTGATTACATAGACATGATTTTGCTGACTATGTAGACATGATTATGCTAACTATGCAAACATGTGATGACCTAACCTCGTATATATTTAGGTCTCAATCTATGTTTGGGGTCCATTGGATAAGACTTGATTAAGGTATAAAAGACTGATGGGCTATGCATCGTGGTGTTCTGTGGCAGGATAACGGGTAAACAGTTAAGTTACTACTGGGTTAGGCCAATTCATAAGGTATGAATTACCCCGGATAGGAAACCTTTCCTTCAATTGAGGAGTGCCTTTTAGTTTTGCAGTAAAGTACTCCTATTCTGAAGAAGCCCCCAATTTTTCTTTGTTACAATAGAAGCTCTAGATGTGTAAGGATAGTGATAGCCGAAGATGCTTCTACTAGTTTTAATTAGAGTAGCCCCCAGTCTAATAGAATAAACGTGATGCTTTTCATGCTGGGAAATATTTTTGCTGATACTGCCTACAATAGCCTCTAGTTTAGTATAAAAAATATCATTATTTTCTTATCGAAGATATTTACCATAAAGAGAGTTCTAATTGTCTACGGAAATATAAGAGAGCCCCCCGTCTTGCATAATAGGTGAGTGCCAATCTAGAAAAGGGTGATAATATGGAATGAGTATTCATTCTTAAATTTATAGTCATAGTTAAGACCAAGAGTCCTGAATTTTGGAATGGAGTTGAGATTAGAGGCTATGATGATTGAGAAGCAGTGGTAAAGTGGGTGAAATATTTGTCCAAGTCTAATTTGATGGGTGTAAGCAATGGAATGCCTCTTTGTCCTTAAAACCTAGGTTTTATTTTCAGTCTTATGTTGCCTTGCTTGCCTTTTTGCATTTTTGGATCAGCCACTCTTTTCTCTTTTTTTTAGAGACTAAAGGATTCAATTGAGATTTTTTTTATGAATAAAATCTTCATGATGAAGCCTCAAAGGGGTTATCTATATATCCAACGTGGAATCAAGTCAGTCGTAGTTTGAGAATGAGAACATATAGCATAAAGAAGGGATGACTTCAGAAGGACTTCGTAAGTTAGGCTTCTAGGTTAGGGTGCCAAAGGAAGGAAATTGGTGTGAAGGCTCAAATAACTCTTATGAAATCCCCAAGTATGCATGGATGATGAAGTTAGTGTGAATCAGCTACATCGCTCTTTCTTTATCCTTCTTATGTTCAAAGTCTTTTCTTCTTCCTTTTTTTCTCTTTTTTTAAATTTTTCTATTTAGGAGGGACTGTTTGGTCTAAACTTTTCTGTTTTTTATTGCTAATTTTGATATCAATGCCACCCATGGCACTTTTTCACTTCATGATTAGGTCAAATGAGTTACGAAAGAAACATGCTCATTTAAAGGCTCAAAGGGGTTTCAAATGGTAGCTTATCGAGTTTAATAAAGGTATTAATGTGAGTTGCCAAAGGAGGCCTACTATGCTAGGCATATTCTTTAAAGTTGCTTCACTTATTACAAGAAATTTCTGATCTTTCTCTTTTTTCAGGTGATGGATAGAAATCTTTAACTTTTTTTAAAAAAATTTTACTCTCTCTCATTTTGCCTAGCTCACCTTGTGAGGTTTTTGAGCTATCCCCTCTTTATTTGTTTCTTCTTCCCTCTATTTTTTTTCCTCATTTTTTGTCAACCCTGGGTTCGTCATAGGGCAGAAGCATTCTAGAAAAGAAGGATATGTAAAAGAACTAATGGAGGAGATGATTCTATTAACAAATCATGGTTATATCAAACTTTGATTCGTGATAGGAAAGAGAGGGAATGACTCTAAGACTCAACACATAAATGTAAGCAAAGCATGACATCACATCTTCTAAATTCAACCGAACTCAAGGTCTCTTGTGTGGAGGCATTTCGAATTTGGGTTCAACTATACTCATTTTGTAGAAGATAGATAGGTCTCACTTTTCGCTTTGGTGATCTGAAATGGTTAGAATGCTATCATGCAAGCCAAGCGGGTTGCTTTCGTAGTTGAGTACTTGAGCATGGGTAATTCCAATAGGGATATATTTGGTGTAGCACTCTTGAGCATGCTTCTCCTTATTTGTGGAGCTTTTGTCTTTCTTACCCTAATTCTGATTGTTGCCCTTTCAAGTGTTTATGGCTTTTATGAGTGTCTCTTGAGCCAATTCTTCTTCTATAAGCATATCAAAATTCCTTAATGTTGTGAATTTCTCAAATGGTGCGAACTTTAGATGTTGCCTGTATGTGGGTTGAAGTTTTCTGATAAACAACCTTACTTTATTATTCTTTCAAGGTTGGTCCACCATATGAGCGACCTTTCCCCTCCATCAAGTAAGGAAGTCAAAAAATCCTTTATTTTCATCTTGTTTGATCAATTTCAAGTCTCTAAGTGTAACTGGTGGGTCAGCATTGAATGAATACTAACGTGGGAATTCCTTACAAAGATCATTCCAGTTGGTCATCTTTTGTGGGTCTGCCTTATTATACCACCTCATCACATTCTTGCTGAATGTCCAAGAAAATACGATATGGAAGATGTCCTTGTCAATTCCTTTTAGAGTCATTGTACGAAGAAAATTTATCACATGATGGTGAGGGTTTTCAGTTCCGTGGAACTTGATGTCTGGCATAGTGAATTTTTTGGGTAATTTCACTTTGGGATTGAAGTGAATCCTGTATAATATATAAAATAATTATTGAACATGGAAGATTCCTTAAGCAATTGTTCTATTCGATCTACTCATGGATCAGTTTGAGAAGTGCTCTTTTCTCCTTTTTCTTCCTTCTTCTTATCGTCTTCCCCTCCTCTGTTGCAAGGTTTCTCACCCTTTTCCTTAGGGGCATTCTTGATAAGGGTTTGACGTGTAGTTTCCATAAATTCCATCTTCTTCTCATTCTTATCTAGTCTAGTTACATTTTTTTCACCATCTTTATGAGTTAGCCAGTTCATTACCTCCTCTCATCGGGATTGCTGAAGTATTAGACTTTGACTTAGATTCTAGCCTTCACCCAACTGGTGGAGTCCCCTCGGACTCTTCACGAGATAAAAGTCTCCTAAATTGTGGACTCCGCTCGCAGACCTTCTTAGGGTTTCCTATCCTAATTAAGAAAGCGATGGTTTAGAGGGATGGAATGTTATGAATGGTCAACCATGCTGGATATAGGTTACAGTAAAATGATGAATGACTTAGGCATGTGTCAAGGTGAGGATGGCTTCATAGGCCTAAAGGTTTTTCATTGGGATAGGGTTGAAATGTCAAGTTTTAGGCTGAAAATGGGCCTTATCCTAGATAAGTTCCTAAGTTGGGGTTACAGATCTAACTTATGAGCCTAAGTTGGGCTCAAGTCTTTCTTAGGTAAATCACATGCCTATACTAACCTAAGTATGGCTGTGGTTTAGTTTTGCCTAAAATGGACTATGGCACATGGGTGGATCTAAGTGGACCCATGCATGATCTTAGACCTAGGAAGTAGATGTATGATGCATGTACCATGTACCATTGGATGCGATCTAGAGTGAACTAGGACACTAAAGGCCTAATAGCTACATTATAAAGTTTGGGCCTAGATGGACTCATGGATTATGCATGATAAGACCAAAGGAAGCATAACTTTTGAACAAAACATCTAACATTTAGAGCTTATAATATGGACTTCATGTCATGAATGCAGACGTATGACGGACCTATGGACACAGACTAGCATGATAACGACCTGTCCTTTTTTTTCCCTCTCATTAGAACTCGGGCGAGGTTCTCCCCTTTTTTTGGACTGAAAATGCCATGACCTAAACTGAAATAAGAACTTATTTGAATTTGGGGTCAATAGTCCTTTTAGGATTCAATTGGCTAAAAACCCACTTTTATTCCTAATCCAATTACTAGATTCGACCTTTCCGAGTCTAAGCTCCTAGACACTTATGAACCCTAAAGCATCAATACATGGATCCTTAGGTAGAGGTCAGTTCCAACAGTTAATTAGAGTTCTAAACATTTATAGAGTTATGCATGCATATGAGTTCCAACCTGAGCAAGAGTTTTATGTTATAAGGGGTACGTAGGGTTCAGAATAGTCTTCTCGTGATCCAAATGCGTAGTACGTTATCCATGGAGTGCATGGCAAGAATGGAATGTTTTGGCTGCTTTCCCGTATCATGCGATCCAGAAAAGTGTGTTATGAATGGCTGAAGTAATTTCCTGCCCAGTTAAGAATTAAGTGCATCCACTGAGTGACCAATTATTTTCCCGAGTGATAATAGTAGGGTTTGACCTAGAGGCACCGTTGATCCCTAGTACGCAGCACCTTATAATGCAGGTATACCTAATGCAGGTACAATAAAGGTAATTTCCCTTATTGAAGTTTAAATTTTGTCCTCTTTAAAAAATGTCCCTAGAGGAGTCACAAGTCACCATTGTAAGGATCCACCTCCTTGAGGGTGCGATCCTGCACAAATAGTCGGACTCGTTTGCTAGATATTTTATTTTTTTAAAAGTAGATTTAGTTTTTTATTTTATATTTTTTCAACAAAATAGTAGGCAGAATCGGGCTACAGGATTTTAGGAAACTGGGTCTTGGCCATGGCTAGGGAACCCAGCCAGGTTCCTTGGTCAAAACCAGTCCAATTTCCTAGGCTGGGGGTCTTCCATTAGCCTTGGCATATTCTATAATTCGGATACAGGTCTGATCCAGGAAGGTTTTACCGTCAAGATACGAACCTACCCATCCAATTCCAGTTAGGGGTGTGAAAAAAACTCAAAAACCTAAAAAATAGAACCGAAAAATCGTTAACCCAACAAATTTTTCAAAAAAATCAGTTCGGTTAGCCGGACAGAAAAAATTTTTGGTTTTCAGTTCAGTTGCAATTCGGACAATTGTAAAATTCGGTTGACCAGCGATTAACCAAATCGAAACGAATTTTGTGTTTTAAAAAATTATACATAAAAAATAAAAAAATTAGGTAAGAAAGTGCACTTTTTTATTATTTATAAATAGTAACCAAAGTTCAATTTTTACAAAAAGAATTTAAACATAAAAAAATGAAAAATTTAGCTAGGAAAATATACGTTTTTTATTATTTGTAAATGGTTAACCGGTAACCGAATCGAAAAATCCGTTAACCGAACCAAAAACCAACTAACTGAATTTCTCGGCTCGATGGCAGTTTGGGTTTTGGATGAATCAAAATTTTTGGTTAATTAAAAAACAGTTAACGAAATTTTAGGTTAGGTTATGGCTCAAAATTTTTTTGAACCGAAAAACTAGTTAATCAATTTTCGGTTAACTGAAACTCCAACTAACTGGTTTCGCACACCCCTAAGGAAGGAAGTAGATGAAATAACAAAGGAATAGCTTGAAACTATAACCAATAGGGTTGCCAGTGAGTTTTAGGAAAGACTTACAAACCATATAACTTTTCGAAACAAATCATGTAGATAGACAAGTTGATTTTGCTTCAAAATGGTTTTAGAAAGGCCCCTAAGCAATCCTTAGTGTGGGGACCATCATGAGTCCTTAATCTCTAATCAAGGATCTAGATTCAGGAATGATGGTACAATGATGTTATGAGGTGCATCTCATCACCGATTGTGATCACTGACAACCTCTACTAATCAACATGTGAAATTAAAACTTAATCATACTAGCTAACAAACACTCGTGCAACATATTATTATAAATTATAGTAAATCATACGAAAGGTACAAACTTTAGTCCAATGCAAAGAAAAGTAAAGTAAATAAGTTATAGCGGACGGAAAACTATCTAAAGTTTACATCATAATTTAAAATCAAAAATCATAAAAGAGAAATAGACTAGAAGAGTAGGGAAAGATAGAGTTTTTTTGCCCTCAGGGTAACTTACTTGATTTAACTGGGAACCCAGTAGTGTGGCTCCTTTTTAATAGGTGACCCAATTCTCTCTCTCCCAATACCTCTAATGTGTCAAGTAATTCTCTCCTAAATTTTGATGCTCTCTTCTCCCTAATTTTTTGACGTCTTCATGCCAATTTGATTTGATGGCTCTAGCTTATGAAAATTTTTTGATGCCTCTAACCCTAGGAGCAGCCCACTTTTTATAGTGGCTGAAGGCATAATCCGAATAGGTTTAGAGAAAAGAGACCTGATCTTAGTCCCATTAAGGTTAATCTAAACAGGTATACTAATTCAATTAGGATTCTGACTAAGTAGTTTTGGTAAAGTAATCAACATATAATTCTAGTTAATTAATCCTATTTAGGGAAAAAAAAAAAAAGGACTCAGAGAGATGGAACCTGGCTGGGTTCCCAGTCAGAGGACCTAGCCTGGCTCTTGGTCTGGACAAGTTGTATCAAGCAAGAACCTGGCCGGGTTCCTGGACTGGGTCGCAGACAACCCAATTTATTTTGGTCATAACTTTCACGTCTGACCTCCGTTTTGAGTGATTTGTTTTTTCCCGAAAGCTTATTGAGTCTAGCTTCTAGTAAACCTAATTTCATAATTTTTAAATAATTGTGGAACAAGACATAAGCAAAATAGTGGACATGTATCATTGTCAGCACAAGTCATAATGTTCAATGTATATCTTTTTCATTGCTTATCGAATTTTGCTGCATAATATGTCATTACAAAACTTATTCAATGAAGAATATCTATACCTAAACTCAATAATTTTATGCTCCCTATAGTAGATCTCAACTAGACGCCGAATACTATCAATATGGGCTTATTTGGGTTTTTTTATCCTCTATTAGCCTTTTGGACTTGAATTCAAATATTACTCTATTGGGTCTCGAAGTACACAAGTTATTGAGGTATGATTTTTGTCATTGGATAATTAAAAATAAGATATCATTTTTAGGCGTTTACAGCATGTTAGAGTATAAACCTATTCATAAGCTTTCAATCATCAACGTAAGCATTTGCTTGAATTGGTCTTTGAACAAGGAGAAAGCTATTGAAGTTTGCTTCTTCGATTGCAGGTGGCAGTGGCCTCGATGAATAGAGTGGGCCAGAGTTATATTAGTATAGATTTTTATCAACATTGAGTTTGGTAGACAAGTGATAAAAATGAAAAAAAAAAAATTAAGAAAGTTTTATCCTCTAGCCCACGCTTTACGTGTCAAATCAACTCCTTGGAGGCCAAGGATAATTTTGCACTTGTAATGGAGATAAGTTTTTGGAGTATGGTTTCTAAAATAGTGGACATATAATCTTCTCACATATTCCTTCTTATTGCATTCTTAATTTTTGACTTTAGGTGATTAAGC
>JAKOGI010001080.1:112500-182500 GCA_029747015.1 Carnegiea gigantea
ATAACAAATTGCTAGAAAAAGTTTGTAGCAGACGAACTCCCAAAATGCCAAAAAAGTCCACAAGTTGCCCACACAAAAATGCCTAATAGACAGTCCAATTTATGAAGTGCCAAATTGAAACTTTTACGATAAAGGAGAAGATGAATGACAGATGAATATATATACATATGTGTGTGTGTACATACATACATACATACACACACACATACATACACACACACACACACACACACACATATATATATATATATATATATATATATATATATATACATATATATATATATCTATATATATATATATATATATATCTAATATATATATATACACACACACATACACACACAGACCACACACACACACACACACACTACACACACACACACACACACATCATATATATATATCTACATACATACATAATAATATATATTATATATATATATATATATATATTATTATATATATATATATTATATAGTATATATATATATATATATATATATATATATATATAAAATAAGCCAAGGCCTCAATGAATGTATACATTTTACTTTGCCTATAGTGCCCTTCTTTTTATTGGAAATCCTCTTAATTAACAAGGATAATTTTGTCATAAAACAAGCATTACATGTTAATTTTGAACTTTAAAAAATATGGAAAAGGATGATAACTTTCCAACCCTCAACTACACGTTTTATAATTTCCTCACACACACTCTCTCTATCTCCCTCTCCCATGTTTCCCCAGTAAGTACTCTCTCTCTCTCTCTCCCCCCCCCCCTTCCCCCCATGTATCCCCTGAAAGTTAAAAGTAATACAGTTTAGATTTGAACACAAACCCCTCCTCATGTCAAATAATAAAGAAAAAAAATCAGCCTACCCCTATTTATCTCACAATACTATGTGTCCCAATTTCTCAGTGCCATGAAAGGAAAAACCAAGTACATGTACTCTAACGTAACCCTGGCCTCATGAACAAGCAATTACTAAACAAAAGGTGTTGTTTCCTTCCGTTGCCCAATCATTTTTTTAGGTAAATTTAATATTCTTTTTTTATATTAAGTTGGTAAAATTCTTTTCAATTTGATTCTATCTTAATTTTTTCAGGTTCTGTTTAGCTAAAAAATGTATCTGATTAGATTTTCTGTTTACCTCATTGTAAATGAATTTTTCTTTCCAATTCTTCATAGCTCCTCTCTCTTCATATATTTCCCCTTCTTCTAACTGTGTAGTTTAAATGGTGTGCAAAATAATTATATAAGTCCGATTAAATTCAACTCTTCTGTTACTTTTTTTTGAGGGGGTTAATATCCTTCAGATTGATAAGCCATTAAAAATTTACAAGTTCAGTTTAATTGATGTGGGCAACAGAGATATCATTTTAATATTTTTTGTGCTCTTAATTAAAATTTACAAAATTCATTCGTACAATATTTGAAATTGAGCAACTCTGTAATCATTACTCGCTTAACGTTTTATGCAAGCATGAAAGTATGCAAATTTATATTACATTGTAAGACAATGCATCAATTAATGTATAACTTTTACTTTACCTATTTTACCCTTACTACTAAAATTATTTTACTGCTACTTTTAGCTAAAACTAGGTAGAAATCACTAAACTAACAAAGATAAATAAGTCAAAATAAAACTGAGGAAACAAAGGGATAGTAAAACATTATATTTTCATAATTCATATTTTATATGTAATTTTACCCTTCATTTTACCTACCTTTAAGTCTTTAAAATATCTTTTCTGAGAGAATAATGCATATTTTATATGATTTTCAGGTGGAAATAAAAAAATTGAATTTGGGCATGAAGCTGATCAATCCCACTCGACTTGACCCAACTCCAAGCAGTGTTCGAGCCCAGCGCAACAGCAAGGGAAAAAAAAAGAAAAAAAAGGAAAAAAGTCCAGCATGAATGGGCCAGTTTCGTGTACAGCAGCTTGGCCCAATAGAACAGCCCCAGCCCTTTTGCTTCTCCTATCTGGGCCCGTCCCAGCGTCCTCCACGGCCCACCGCCACATGCGCCCCAGCCGAGCCTCTCCACTCTCTTTTCTCCATCCATCTGGGCCGGACCCAAGTCAGCCAGCCCCTTCTTCTTCTCTCGCCGCTTCCTATCCCCAGCTGTAGCCCGTACTAGGCTTATTTTCCCAAGCGCCTGATCTCCTCGGCCCAGCTAGCGTAGCCCATAACTCCCAACAGCAGTTCATGACCCACCAGCTGAATTTTCCGCTTGTGAGCAAGACGTAGTCAACTATAATTAATTTTGATTAAGTATATGCTTAAGACTAGTCCCTTTCATGCATTCTAACTACCAAGAATTAATTGAAATTAATTTTTCATTAATTTTTGGGCACCAAGGAAGGTTGATGTTTCACTATAAAAAGGGGCCATAGGTTGGACTCATTGACACACTCACACATTCATCCATTCTTTCTCACATTCTCTCATCTTCCATCTTCTATTTTTTCTTAGAGAGTACAGAGTATTTTGAAAGACAAAATCATTTGGGTTGAGCAGTTTAGAAGAAAAATAAGCTTTGTTGGCTACTTTTCTCTTCTCCTCTCATCTCATTTGTGAGTCAACTTTGAGAGTGTGTGCATAATTAGTTTTGTAATTGAGTGCAAAAGTTGGAGATATATAGGAAGTGAAATATACCAACTTTAATGGTGTTTTCACTAACTATAACCGGCTAAACTACTTATTCTAAGATTAGAATGGATCCTTGATAATAAGATTATTTTGCTAATTTCTTTTAGGATAATTTTTGTCTCTTTAATTACATAATTTTGGGTTTATACTTGATCATAATCTATTTATGCATCTTAATACTAATATTTAATCATATTGATTACACTAGTTTGTTTTGCTACCTCAAATGAATATTAGACCTTGTAGGTTAATATGACGATTATGTAATTGGGCTTAAAATTATATGTGTTAAAATTTACTCATTTATTCTAGAAATTAGATGAGTTATATCTAAAAAGAATGATTCATGCTAACCTTCTAGATAAATAACCTCATTTGATAATTGTAATCATTTTTTGAATGACCCAATGCTTTTAGCTTGGGTTGAGCAAGAGATAAATTAAATTTTCATTTGAATTAGTAAATT
Organism: Carnegiea gigantea; assembly: GCA_029747015.1. Taxonomy (NCBI): domain Eukaryota; kingdom Viridiplantae; phylum Streptophyta; class Magnoliopsida; order Caryophyllales; family Cactaceae; genus Carnegiea; species Carnegiea gigantea. Next base: position 115,629 of record JAKOGI010001080.1, read on the forward strand.
AATATTTGCATCAAATGTGAAATCCAAAATTCTAGATCATTCTCTAATCTGAATTTTCTCTAATTGACAATTTCATCTCTCTTTTTGTTCCTTTAATTCATATTGGTAATTAAACTCCTCATTCGAATTATTCTTTATATTTGAAAAAGTAGAAATTTAAGATCACTGTTATTCCTCATGGTAGTATACAAGTTTTTGGCACCGTTGTAGGGGAACAAACAGTAATTTTTGAATTTTCCCCTCCTTTTATTTTTTTACCCCTTTTTATTTATTCTCCATCCCCTTCCCTTTCATTTTTTTGTTTCATTCCCCAATCTCTCTTAATCTAACCATTTTATTTTTGTTATTCCCCCTTCCTTCTAATCTAACTATTGTCCCTATCCCTTCTAACCTAATCTAATCTAATCTAGCTCTTTTATTTCTGTTATTTTATTTATTGTATCTAATCTAACAATCCCCCTCCCTTTTTTTTTTCATTTTTTTTCTCTTCTTCTATTCTCTTTTTGTTTTTTCTTATTTTGCTTTATTTTTTTAAAAGTTTGTCCACCTTCCCTTGGATCTTTCTTTTACTTGTTCATTTTATTTTGATTTATTTATTTTTTTCTCTTCTTCTTATCTCTCTCGTCTCTTTTCTTTTTATTTTGTTTGGTGGTTATAACTATGGTGATTTCATTCTATTCTCTTGGTTGTTTGTGGTTGTATGCATGGTAGATGTTCTTTGTACTTAGATCTTGAATCATATAATCCTGAAATTGAACACTCTCTTTGAAAGATAAGAGCTAAGACAAAAGAATCTAAGAAAAAGATGGCTGAAGAACAAACCACCACCTAAGCAATTTAAGGAGTATGTCACTCCCGCCATTTATGACTCACCAACAAGAACACGTATGCTCACTGTTACGGTACTATTTGAGATTATACATTCTCTTATCCAAATGTTCCCGTTATTTTATGGGTTAGAATCTGAAAATCCTTTCAAGCACGTTGATGCATTTTTAGAGATTTGCTCCACTGTATTCTTGAATAATATCTTTGATGATACTCTTCGCTTGTGGCTTTTTTCTTTTTCTTTGAAAGATAAAGCTAAAGCTTGGTTAGACACTAAGACAAATATCAATACTTGAGATCAATTGCAAAAGAAATTCTTGAAAAGTTTTTCTCTATTGGTAAATTGACTGCCTTAAGATGTGCTATAACCACTTTCTCACAAAATAAAAATGAGCAATTGCATGAAAGTTGGGATCGGTTTGAAGAGTTGTTGCGAAGTTGTCCAAATCATGAGGTTCCTATGTGGCAACTTGTCCAAAGTTTGTACTCTGGCTTGGATGAGCATAATAGGCAAATGGTTGATGCATCATGTGGTGGTAGTTTCTTGTACAAAACTATTGAAGAAACTTGGGAATTGTTTAAACATTTGAGTGAAAACTCACACTTGCATACTACTTCCTCACATTCGGATTTTCCTTGGTAATTAGGAAGTAAAGGGGGGATTTATGAAGTTTCACATTTGATTGACTTTTCTAGTAAAGTTGATGCTTTAGCTAAGAAATTTGATCAATTGTTATGCATGAACAAAGTGTGTAATGCCCATTCTATGCAAGATGTGTGTTCGATTTGTACTAGTCTCATGCATGCTTCTGTTGACCGTCCTTGTGTTGGTAAGTCTGACTGTGTGACTGAAAAAGTGAATGCTACCTAAAGATTTCTTCCATCCAACAACCCTTATTCTAATACCAATAATCATGGTTGGAAGAATTGTTCGTGCCAAAAATGTGTTATTTTTAAGGTACTTTTACACCTGTTTTATGCTCGTTATAATCGCATTTTTTATATTTTTATTTGATTTTATTTTGTTTTGTCGGTTTTGAATAAATATGAAACAATGCAAGAAAATGCGGAAAAAAGATGACGAAAGCGCCGGGAAATAGAAATTGGACCGAATGGACTCAAATTCAATCCAAAAGCCTTTTTGTTGTTTGGCCCAATTGAAAAAAAAAAAATTAAAAAAAAACCGGCCCAGCCTTCTTTGCCCCCAAGCGTGCCTGGCACATGACCCCATTCTTTCCCAGCCACCCGCGTGCGCCTCACGTGACTGCCTTACCCCCCTCTTAATTCACTCACACTTTCTCTCTCCTCTCCCACGAAACCCCCGAAAACCCAGACCAAACCTCCCCTGCTTCTTCCCCATTCTCAATCCCCTGCCTCTCTTTCTTCCTCATCTCCTTTCTCTCTCTAACCTCCATCCACCATCATCTCCATCCGCAATTCACGCACAAGCTGCCAGCACACCCCATAGCTGTGCCTCATCTCCACCATCCATGATACCCATAAAATTGACAGTGAAGAATGGAGAAGGGGTTGGGTGTAAAATAAAGGGCAACAGCGAAGAGAGGTATGAAGCTAGGTAATTTTAGGGGTTAGGTTAGGTTTAATTTCAGCTTTAGGTTTAGTTTTAGTTTTAATTTTGTTTTTGTTCCAGTTATTCGAATTTTAGGCTCAATTTTTGGTTCTAGGGTTTCATGTTAGATATGATATTAGCCTTAAGTTTTATGTAATTAAAGCAAGTTTCGTTAATTTCTAGTTGGATTTCACGAATCGCAATTGCAAATTGTATGTAATTAAAGTAAGTTTTGTTGAATTTCGGTCATAATTCCCCCCTCCCCTATTCTCATTTTGATGAAAATGGTGTTGCATTTCTGGGTTCGTGAGTTGCTGAGCTTATGAGACCTCTGCTTTGGGGTTGAATTCCAGATTTGGGTCGAAAGGTTGCAGGTTTGAATTGCTCAGTGGCAAGTTTCCTCTTCCCATCATTTAGACATTTTAAGCATTCTGTTAGCCTAATTCATCTGTTCAATTGTTGTTTGTTCTCATTCTGGGTTGTTTCATTCTGTTCTTAGCATTTGTCCTTGACTTGTCTGGGTTTCTTGATGTTGCTCTATTCTTATGGAGTATTGCTGTTTTAGATTTGATTTGCCTAGGATTGAAGCCTGATTCCATCTCCCCTTGTGAGCTTTGTTTAAGCTTTCTGTGTTATGTTTTTTTATTTATTCGATTCTGCTTGTTAATCTACTTATAAGCTCTCATTTAGGATGTGTTAAGTGATGGAGAGATGCCCTTTGATTAGAGTTAATTTTGAATGTTAGGAAATGTTAGAATAACTTTGGAATGAGATTGATTTTATAACATTTAGTTTAAGTTGCTTTTGATTTAACTCAATTGAGAATGATGTTATGTTAGTTTAATTTCATGTTAATTGACCTTAATTTCTACCTCGTCCCTGAGGACACGACCCTCAAGTACTACAGCTGAAATTGTATGCTTGCGGCCCTTTTTATTTAAACTCTAAATTTTTTCCAACAAGTTTTTGGCGCCGTTGTCGGGGACGACGGCATAAGATTAGGTCATATTTTTATTTTCTTAGCTCCTTTCTTATTCATTGCTTTGATTTGTCTATCTCGTTATTAGTTTTGATTTGGTTTATTAGTTGTGATTTGTTTAAGTGATTTGTTTTGGGCATTTCGTAACTTTATTTTGGTATCGATTCTCACTTTCTTTATTTTGGTATCGCTTTACATAGTGAAGTCATTTTGTGAAAAAATTCAAAAATTCAAAAAAATAAGAAAAGTTAAAATCCAAAAAAAATTTGAAAAACTTCAAAAATCACAAAAAAATTGAAAAGCTCAAAATTGAAAAAAAAATTAGAAAAATTTGAAAACCACAAAAAATTTTTGAAAATCAAAAAACCCAAAAAAAATTGAAAATTGAAAACCCTAAAAATTGAGAAATTTTAAAAAACTTTATAAAAATTTCAAATGTCAGTTTTCAATTTTCCGCAATATGAGCATGAACCTTTTTGGAGTTACCTTTCAAGGCTTAATGAATATCGTGCTCAACTGAATCATAATTTTTTGAAATGAAAAATATGTGAAGTCATTGCTGTGGGTCTAAATGTTGAGTCAAGGAGTTATATTGAATCAATTTGTCGTAGAGGTTTAATAGAATTATTATCTAAAACTCAAAATGAGGTTTGAGATTTCTTTGAAAAATTAGCTTAGAAAACCTATGCGTTTGAACAAGTTAATGAGACTTTTAGATACCCAACTCATAGAGAGTATGATTTTCAAGCTGATTCTTACCCTTCAGACCACTTTGTGAATTCATATGACCCATCTTATTCTTGTATGCCTCCTATTTTGTGTGACTATTATGAATCTCCTGATTATGATGCTTATACTTGTCCTTTTCGTGCTTATGTTGATGCTACATGTGCAAGTTTTGAAAAGAAAATTAATGATATGATTGATCAAATGATAGAGACTATGAAAGTGAGAATAGCTGCTTGTTCTCTATGTTTTAACCAAAATAGGGAGACCTATAGTGAGATTAATGCTAGTTTAGGATCTCCTAAGCCTGACATTAGTTTCTATGATGAATTTGAACCCTCTTATTATGTTAGGCCTGATTTGAATGAAAACATGCCTTTGCCTAATCTAGAACAAGAGAGTGACTTCCCTACGTCTCTATCAACAGACCTTGCATCCTGCACTAGCTCACTCAAAGATGTCACTGAAGATATCTTAGTTTATGTCAATCTACCCACCACTCTGAACGACTTTTGTGAATTTGATGTGGGTGAACAATATGATACTATTAGTGAGTTAGACATTAGTATCACACCTGAAGTTGAGCCTCATGATTTAGATGATTTTAAAGCTATTTCACAGGAGTTATGGGATGATGTAATTGAACCCACTATTTTGGACTTTGATGATGATATTCTTTATGTGGAATATGAATCTTTTTTATGCAGGTTTGATGTTACTGAAGGTCTTGATTTGGGTTTTCATGTTGAATATGAAATAGTCTCTTTTGATTCCATCATTCCTGACATTCTAATTAAATTAGATGATGATATTCTGCATATAGAGTATGAATCTTTTTGTGGGTTTGATGTTGATATGAGTTTGAATGAGGATTTCTGTGCTGAATATGAATCATTTTCTATTGATCTTATCCAAGCTGACCTCCTTCTTGAATATTGCAGTTCTCCAGTCCCCCCTCTTTTTTCTTCTTTAGACCTTACTGAGTCTACTTTTGTAGAGCATGAGAGTTTTGTGCTTGATACTCCTTATTTAGATCAGACTCTTGATGATAATGGCACAGATAGACTCAAGGATAACTTTGAAATACAGGACTTGATTTTAGGCCATTATTTGAGCCCTAATTTTTATATTTTCTTTGATTGGCCTGGTTTTGGTCCTCTCCCCTCCCCTTTTAGATATGTGAGATTTCATTTAGATCATTCAGATCACTTTAGATGGTTTATACATTCATATAGTCATATCTTCATTAAACCATTGACTTGTGCATCTGATTTTATATATACACATCTCTCTTCTGATTGGGCTACGAGCTTTGATAAGCTCAAAAGAGCATTGAGTTGCATTGAATTTATGCATTTTATTTAGGTTGCAATTCCTCTTTCTTACTATTTGCATTTTTGCAATGATTGTGCCCGTATGTTTGATAAGCCATTACGAGCATTGGTTGGTTTTGAAATGAGTAATTGCTTGTAAGTTGTGATGGAGCGGCTGATGCTCCATAAGCCTCATAGTTTGGGTACAACCTGCATCCAACCTGGTATGATCGTTCCACTTTCCCCTCTTCTCCTTTTCTTCTCTTTTCTTTCGTTTTGCATTGGTTGTGGATATCTAGGACTGTTTTTATATTCAAGTTATGTGTTTTCTTTTCTTTTAGATATTTTATTTTGGTTTTGCATTGTGTTTTCCTTTTCTTGTGTATTCTGTTTTGTTTTAGGTTTACCTTTATTTAGCCTTTTATTTAGTGTCTTTTATTTATTTTTCTTGTTTTCTTTTGTTTTTGTCTTTGTTTATTTAGGTTTCAATTGTGGTTTTGATTTTTATTTTGGTGATTAAGTATGTTTAGGTTTTGTCTTGTTTTAGTTTGGTTTGTTTTTGGTTTTGATTTTTGTTTTTCATTTGCTTTCTTTTGTGATTTTGGTCTTTGGTTTTTGTAAATAAATATGTTTGGGTCTTATTTTGTTTTAGTTTAGCTTATATTTTGGTTTTGGTTATGTAGTGGTTTGGATTGTTTTAGAGGGTTTTGTTTTGGTTTTTGTGAATATGTGTGTTTGCTTTGGTTTTAGTTTTGATTTTGGCTTTCTTTTGTGATTTTGTTTTTCTTGGCTTTTGTAAATATGTGTGTGTTTGGTTTTCTTTGGTTTTTAGTTTTGTTTTTGATTTTTGGTGGTGTTCTAATTGTATATATTTGTAGTTTTACAGTTGTATAGTTAATGTGCTTGCTTTTTAGCACCTTAGTTCCCACAATGAGGACATTGTGAAGTTTTGGTGTGGGGATGAAGTGCCCATTTTTTGAAAATTTTCGAAAAATCCAAAAAGATTTTGATTTTAGTTTTGTTTTTGAGAACGTTTGTACTCTTTTTTATTAGCTTGAATCCCCTGTACTTTAGTTATTAACTTGTATATAAGTAGGATATGCATGATAGGTCTCCAACCTCAAATGTGATATTCTAAGCCCTAATTCTAACTCTATTTGTTCATTATAGGTTGTGTAATCTAGTCCTTATTTATCCCTTCATCATTGTCTTTAGGTCTTAGGTTTCCATGAACGATTCTTCCACTAGCTTGTGACATGTTTACTCTGAAAAAAATGAAGAAAACTGTATTACGAATAAAGAAGAAGAAAGGAAAAAAAAGAAGAAATAGAATAGAATTTGGAATGACAAGTAACCCTTTGAGGCACGTGCTACTGGTTGTTATCCTTTGAGACACGTGCTACTGGGTGTTACATTTTGAAGGAATATTGCTACTAGAAAAGTTTGCTTTCAAAGTCAGTATGATAATAATATAGTTGTATCAGCCAAGTGGGATTGAATCTAATTCTGGTGAATCTAGGCCCTAGGATGACGATACACTTGCACACAAGCACCGAGATGGATTCAAAACCTTAATGTTCAATGGGGTGAAAAATTAGTGCTCTGATACCATTTAGGAGGTAGAGGGCTTTGAAGTACATTCTGTGCATATACAAGTCAACAATTTGGTCACATAGGCGATTTAGTTGGTTAGAACGTGTGCATTTCTTTCTCAAATTCTGTACATATTCGCTTTGAGAAAAAAACCCAAAAATATTTTTCTTTATTTTTGGAATAATTTTAGTGGGTATTTCGTCTGAAAACCCTCATAAGACCTCACTCGTCCACTTGGAAGACCGAGGGGTTTAAAAGACTTGTTGCGTACGCTAAATCCAACCGTGATTCATACGACAGTGAGTTAGGATTTTCTTCTCTTATTTTTCATTTTTGGCTAGTTAGTTTAATTTATTTTACTCGAGGACAAGCAAAATCTTAGTGTGGGGGTATTTGTTTGTGCCAAAATTGTGTTATTTTTAAGGTACTTTTACACCTGTTTTGTGCTCGTTATAATCGTAATTTTTAGGTTGTTATTTGATTTTATTTTATTTTGTAGGTTGTGAATAAATATGAAAAAAATGCAAGAAAATGCGGAAAAAGATAACGAAAATGCCAGGAAATGAAAATTGGTCCGAATGGGCTCGAATTCAACCCAAAAGCCCTTTTGTTGTTTGGCCAAATTAAAAGAAATTTTTAAAAAAGGAAACTAGCCCAAATAGCAAAAACCGTCCCAGCCTTCTTTGCCCCCAAGCGTGCTTAGCACATGACCCCATTCTTTCCCAGCCACCCACGTGCGCCTCACGTGATTGCCTTACCCCCTCTCTTAATTCACTTACACTTTCTCTCTCCTCTCCCACGAAACCCCCGAAAACCCAGACCGAACCTCCTCTGCTTCTTCCCCATTCTCGATCCCCTGCCTCTCTCTCTTCCTCATCTCCTTTCTCTCTCTAATTTCCCTTCACCATCATCTCCATCCGCAATTCATGCACAAGCTGCCAGCGCACCTGATAGCTATCACTCATCTCCACCATCCACGATACCCATAAAATTGACGGTGAAGAATGAAGAAGGGCTCGGGTAAAGATGAAGGGCAGCGGCGAAGAGAGGTACGAAGCTAGGTAATTTTAGGGGTTAGGTTATGTTTAATTTTAGCTTTAGGTTTAGTTTTAGTTTTAATTTTGTTTTTGTTCCAGTTATTCAAATTTTAGGTTCAATTTTCGGCTCTAGGGTTTCATGTTAGATCTAATATTAGCCTCAAGTTTTATGTAATTAAAGCAAGCTTCGTTAATTTCTAGTTGGATTTCACGAATCTCATTGCAAATTGTATGTAATTAAAGTAAGTTTTCTTGAATTTCGTTCATAATTCCCCCATCCCCTATTCTCATTTTGATGAAAATGGTGTTGCATTTCTGGGTTCGTGAGTTGCTGAGCTCAGGAGATCTCTGTTTTGGGGTTGAATTCCAGATTTGGGTCGAAAGGTTGCAGGTTTGAATTGCTCAGTGGCAAGTTTCCTCTTCCCCTCGTTTAGACATTTTAAGCATTCTGTTAGCCTAATTCATCTGTTCAATTGCTGTTGTTCTCAATCTGGGTTATTTCATTCTATTCTTCGCATTTGTCTTTGACTTTTCTGGGTTTCTTGATGTTGCTCTGTTCTTATGGAGTATTGCTGTTTTAGATTTGATTTGCCTAGGATTGAAGCCTGATTCCATCTTCCCTTGTGAGCTTTGTTTAAGCTTTTTGTGTTGCGTTTTTTTATTTATTCGATTCTGCTTGTTAATCTATTTATAAGCTCTCATTTAGGATGTGTTCAGCGATGGAGAGATGCCCTTTGATTAGAGTTAATTTTGAATGTTAGGCAATGTTAGAATAACTTTGGAATGAGATTGATTTATAACATATAGTTTTAGTTGCTTTTGATTTAACGCAATTGAGAATGATGTTATGTTAGTTTAATTTTGTGTTAAGTGACCTTAATTTCTGCCTCGTCCCTGAGGATACGATCCTTAAGTACTACGGTGGAAGCTGTATGCTTGCGGCCCTTTTTATTTAAACTCTAAATTTTTCCCAACAGGAATCATCCTAATTTTTATGGAGGTCTCAAAATGTTGAGAATCCTCAAGCCCAATCTAACAGACCTACCCCTCGTGGTTTCCAGAACCAGAGATATGCTCCTCCCTCTTCCCACCCAACTCCATCTGGGAGCTCTGATATTAACAAGGTAATTTCCGCCATTGGTACCTTGACCTCTGTTGTGCAAAATGTTGATTCTAAGGTCCAAGAAATTGAGTCTAAAATGCATATTGTTCATTCTCACTCACAATGTATAGTTAAGTTAGAAAGCCAACTTGGGCAACTAGCCATAACTGTAGGTAAACAAAAAGCAGGAAAAATTTCAAGTCATCCCATTCAAAACCCTAAAGGCCAACAATTTGAACAATTAAAAGCAGTAAGGGTTCTTAGGAGTGGTAAAGAAGTAGATAACAAAGTGAATGAGAAGGAGCATGATAAAGAGGAAAGACTTAAGGCCATAGAGAGCAACCTTGAGATTGAAAAAGAGAATGAACCATCCCCTTCTCCTATTATGTCTAACCCCTCTATGACTTATAAGCCAAGGGTTCCTTACCCTCAAGCTTTGGAGGCACCATTCCCTTCTAAGAAAGATAAGTAAAGAGATGACATCTTGAAGACCTTTAAGCAAGTCAAGATCAATCTTCCCCTCTTAAAAGCAATTAGATAGATCTTGGCCTATGCTAAGTTTCTTAAAGACATGTGTACTTTTAAAAGAAAATTTAAAGATGATAATTCTAAAAAGGTTCTTCTAAGTGAACAAGTGAGTTCGATTTTAAAATGTGACACTCCACCTAAGTTCAAAGATCTTGGTGTCCCTACCATCTCATGTTATATTGGTAATCATAAAATTCAAAGGACACTTTTGGATTTGGGTTCTAGTGTTAATTTGAAACCATATTCTGTTTACTTAGAGTTAAGATTAGGTGAACTGAAACCTTCCAACTGTACCCTTCAGCTTGCTGATAGGTCAGTTAGGACTTCTAGGGGGGATAGATGATGTCTTAGTGTAAATTGATAAATGATTCTTTCCTATTGATTTTGTTGTGTTCGACATGGACCCCATTCCTGCTTCTAAGCAGATCCCTCTTATTTTAGGACGTCCTTTTGCTAGCTGCAGCTAATGCCACCATCAACTGTAGGCCGGGAGTGATGGATGTCTTGGTCATGAACATGAGGGTTAGGCTTAACATTTTCAAAGTTTCTGCTCAACCTGTGTTTGAAGATGAATCTAAATGCTTCTTTGTTGATGTGATTGATGAAATGATTGAAGAAGCTTTGCATGCTAATCTAAGCAATGATCCCCTAGAAACTTGCCTTTCCCATGGGGATTTGAGATTGTTTGACTTAGGGAATACAATGAATGAGATGGATTCTAATCTAGATTCTACTCCTTATCTTGAGTCTTCCTCTTGGGTGTCCACTTATAAATCTCTTCTCCCTTTGGCTAGTTCTCCTATGCCACCTTCTGTTGTGTCCCCACTTAAATTTGAGTTGAAACCTCTTCCTGATTCGCTCAAATATGTGTTTTTAGGCGCTAAAGAGACCTTACATGTTATTATATCTTCTCTTTTATCTTGTGATCAAGAGGAAGAGTTGATTCGTATTTTGTTTGATCATAAGGGTGCCATTGGGTGGCCAGTTGCTGATTTGAAAGGGATTAGTGTCACAATTTGTATGCACAGAATTTATTTAGAGGACGATACTAAACCTGTTAGGCAAATGCAACACAGATTGAACCCTCACATGAAAAAAGTTATCCAGAAAGAGGTAGTTAAGCTTTTAGATGCAGACATTATCTATCCATTTCTAATAGTCAATGGGTCAGTCCAGTTCAAGTAGTCTCTAACAAATCTAGCATAACTGTGGTTGAGATAATGAAGGTGAATTGATTCACTAGACAAACCATAGGGTGGAGAGTGTACATTGATTACAGAAAGTCGAATTCTGTAACTAGAAAGGACCATTTTTCTCTTCCATTCATTGATCAAAATTTTAAAAAATTAGTTAGACAAAGTTTTTATTATTTTTTAGATGGTTATTCTAGTTACAACTAAATACCTGTCTATCCTGAGGACTAAGAGAAAACTACCTTTACATGCCCATCAGGTACCTTTGCCTATCGGAGGATGCCTATTGGATTGTGTAATGCACCTTCCACATTCCAGAAATGCATGATGGCCATATTTACTGATTATATTGATGATTTTATGGAGGTGTTTATGGATGGTTTCTCTATTTTTGGTTCTTTCTTTGATGTGTGTCTTGCTAGTTCACCATGCTAAAAAGATGTAAAGAAGTGAATCTTGTTTTGATTTGAAAAAAGAGTCATTTCATGGTCCAAGAAGGGATTATTTTGGGACATAAAGTGTCGAAAAAAGGGATTGAGGTTGATAAAGCCAAGGTTGATTTGATTTCTAATCTGTCTGTGCCTTCTTCTGTGAAGCAAGTCAGATCTTTCCTTGGCCATGCTGGTTTTTATAGGAGATTTATTAAGGATTTCAGTAAAGTGGCCCGCCCACTTACTAATTCCCTCACTAAAGATGCTCATTTTGTGATTGATGAGTCTTACATGAAAGCTTTTGAAAAGCTTCGATCTTTATTGGTGTCAGCCCCTATTGTGCAGCCCCCTGATTTTTCTTTATTTTTCTTTACCCTTTGAGATTATATATGATGCATCTGATTTTGCCATTGGGGCTGTTTTAGGTCAAAGGGTGAATAGAATACCTCATGTCATTTACTATGCTAGTAGAACTCTAACTGATGCTCAAAAGAATTATTCAGCTACTGAAAAAGAGTTGCTAGCTGTAGTATTTGCACTTGATAAATTCCGTCCATACCTTTTGTGTTCAAACGTGGTTGTTTTTACTGATCATGCAGCCTTAAAACACTTATTGGCTAAGAATGACACTAAACCAAGACTTGTTAGATGGATTTTGTTGCTCCAAGAGTTTGATGTTAAAATAAAAGATAGAAAAGGTTCTGAAAATTCAGTTACAGACAACTCGTCTAGAATATTTACTAATTATACTGATGACTTAGTTTGATTTTCTGACCACTTTCCTGATTAGCAACTATTTGCTGTGTCACATGCCCCTCTCCCTTGATTTGCCTACATTGTGAACTACCTTGTCACCAAGAAGATTCCTCCTCACTGGTCCAAACAAGAGAAAGATAGGTTCTTCTCACAGGTAAGACATTACTATTAGGAAGATTCTTACCTTTTCCAACATTGCCCTGACCAAGTGGTACGTAGATGTGTCCCCGAGAGTGAAATTCATAGCATTCTCACTTTTTGTCACTCTTATGCTTGTGATGGTCACTTTGGAGGTTGTATGACAGCTGCTAAAATCCTACAAAGTGGGTTCTTTTGGCCCACTCTGTTTAGAGATGCTCACCGATTCTGTCTTGCTTGTGAGCGTTGCCAACGTACAGGTGCCCTGTCTCATCGTGATATGATACCCCTTTCTCCTATTCTAATTGTTGAGATATTTGATGTGTGGGGCATTGATTTCATGGGTCCCTTTTCCCATCTTTTGGCTTTGTATACATATTGGTTGCTGTTGATTATGTGTCAAAGTGGGTGGAAGGTGAGGCTATTAGGAACAATGACTATAAGGTTGCGGTTAGGTTTGTAAGAGAGTACATTTTCAGTTGGTATGGTACCCCTAGAGCCCTCGTTAGTGATGGAGGTAGTCATTTTTGTCATCGATCTTTTGAGGCTTTACTTAGAAAGTATTCTGTGACTCACAAAGTAACTACTCCTTATCATCCTCAGACTAGTGGTTAAGTTAAGGTGTCCAATCATGAGATTTGGTCTATCCTTGAGAAAACGATTCGACCTGATAGGAAAGACTGATTTTTGAGATTACATGATAGTCTTTGGGCCTATCGTACTGCTTACAAGACTCCTATTGGGATATCTCCTTACCGGCTTCTTTTTGGTAAGGCTTGTCACTTGCCGGTTGAATTAAAACACCATACTTTTTGGGCTATTAAAGCTTTTAATTTTGATATGAAACAAGCGGGTTCTAACTGTAGGCTTCAATTGAATGAATTGGATGAATTGCGTAATGAAGTTTATGAAAATGCTAAGATTTATTAAGCTAAAACCAAAGTTTTCATGATAAAATAATTTCTCGTAAATCTTTTGAACCTAATCAGAGGGTTTGGCTTTTTAACTTTGAGTTTAAGTTATTTCCTGGCAAGTTGAGATCTAGATGAGATAGTCCTTTCGTTGTCCAACAAGTGTTTCCCTCTGGGGTAGTTCAAATTTTGGATCCTTAAAATGATAGAATTCTTATGGTAAATGACCAATGTTTGAAACCTGTTGTGACTCATGATATTGGCCCCGATTTGATTGAATCCATTAATCTAGTAGACCCTGTCTACTATGATTAGTAGGTGGGACCTTGTCTGGCTGAAGACATAAAACTTAGCGCTTGTCGGGAAGTAACCCAATCTTTTTTAAGAAAGTTTGGGTCTTTTATTTTTGTTTTCTTTTTTGGTGTGCTTGTGTTTTTGAGGTGTGATTCTTCACTTGGTTTTTAACTTTTCTGGTTGGTAATGGTTGTGAAGGTACTTTGGGAGTTTGACTTGTTGGGCTTACATGAAAATGATTTTCTCGTGCTGTCAGGTTGTATTGCTCTTTTCTCCATTTCCCTCTTTCTTATTGTTTTCAACATTGAGGACAATATAAGGCTTAGGTGTGGGGGGAAGGCAAATTGAAAATTTAAGGAAATTTAAATCTTTGGGTGAATTTGATTTTAGGGAAGATCTTGAGTGTTCTGATTATGCATATTCTGCTCTTCTTATGTGGATTTGATTCATGTGACCCATGTTCGTTAGAGATTATTTCTAACTTTGACTGTGGATAGCCAAAAATTTTTACTGTGCTAATGTCACTATGTAGTCGATTTTGAGTTTGAGATGTAACCCCATTTACAATTTCATGATGAGTATTTGATAAGCATTGAGTTTCCCATTGACTTTTCAATTAATAATTAAAATAAATTGAGTTAATCAAGTTCTGATTTCGGTACCATTATTCAGGTTCTATCTTTATCCATATCTTTAATCGTCTGAATATATACTAAGTATTTTTCTGAGTGTCATCTTTATTCATATCTTTATCCACTCAAGAAAGTATAGGGAATTAAGTAACTTTTGAAAAAAAAATTCCAAGTCTTAAAAAAAATAAAAAATAAATAAGTCAATGAGCTGATTTGGCATTGGGGACTTGATTTTAAAAATGCTCTTGTGATTTTTGTTATGTGGGATGAAATTTGTGCTTACGGTTTACTATATGGTTTCATTGTATGCTTAATTTGCTTGAATCCTGACCTATTGACTTAGTTGAGATTGGAAATGCTTAATAATAAGCTGTGGGTTATATGTGTTTAGTATTACTATAAGATAATTTTATGCACATTAAATGCTATATGTGTTTAGTACGGATCACATACAACCTATCTCAAATTGCAATTAAATTTCAAATAAGACAATTTTGTTACACGCATATTAAAACAAGAAGAATCATGGTAATTTGAGCCCCAATCCCCATCAAGTTGAGAGGAGTTCACTTTCATATATCACTAGGCTTTAAGTCCGTGGTATACATGAGTTATTTTAAAATTTTAGTTTAGTTTAGATTTCTTTTCCAAATCTTATAATGAATTTGACGGGTAGTGCTTATTAATGCTTAATGATAAGAAATGTCTTCTTATCTCTATATGGACCAGTAAAAAGTTTCCAACTCGTCTTAAATGACATCCTCAACCCTCATGTTTAAGAACCACATTATTCACATTCAATTATGCATATAAACAAATATTACAGTAAATATCGTGCTCCATATAATTATCAGTTAATATTTTTTAAAATAATATATTAGAAGAAAAAAAATTAAGCTAAAAAAGTTTATTTGATATGACTATCTCAACTTAAAAGCTAATAAGATATATGTAATTGTACCAATCATTTCGGGTCGATCTATTTCCATTTTGAATTTGAAAAAGTTAAATCCTAACCCTAAAGTACGTTAGACCCAACAGGTTAGGAATGCTTTATGAGTTTTTTCTCCTGCAAATATTATAATTTTTTTGGGAAAAAAAAATACAAAAGGATCTAGCTGTAAAACGTCACACTTCAATTCTTAAGCTTTTTTGTGATGACAATCTATTGAGCCTAGGAGGCATGGACTTCGTAGATCATACTAGGATGAATTCGTGCTTGGCACATGGTTTTATTAATGCTTATTTAATAATAATAAAATAAATATAATTTATATAATTACTGACATCTAAAATATACTATAATACACAACAATTATTGAAACAAACTAAATTTTAAAATAAATATCAATGAAAGTATGGTAATTAATTAATTTAAATATTAATTTTTTACATACTATTTTCTAATATTGTTAGTTAATGATTTAAATGCCAGATTTTGCATAAATTCTAAGAAAATAGTAGCATAAGAATGAACCTATATATTAATTGTTTTAAATTGAAGAATGAATTTATTGCTTTTATTTTGGTCATGTATGTGTATTCCCTAAAAAATATTCATAAATAATTTATGAAATTGTAATAAACAGTAAAAAAGCTTGCTGATCAAATTTTTATATTATGATTACACTCACAATCATTTTTTCAATAAATATTATTCTTTCATTTGTCTAAATTTTACTCTTCAATGGGATAATTGTTTTTAATCCTAATATTTCTCACATCTCTTTTTTTTTTTTTTTTTTTTACCCCTTGAAAAGTATACAAGTTTCCCCATGTGCATTAGTAAATCTTATTTAAATACCATTTTTAACTATATTTCTTTAATTACGATCAGCCTTATTCCTATTTTCAAAAAAAAAATTACTTTACCAAATACTTTTAACATCACCATTTTGAAGCCCCTAAATATCTTTTGCCAACTAAATCTCACACTACTCTCAATTTCACATATTTGTATATCTTTTTTCTTTATACATGTATATCTTTATACCTTAAAGCTCCGTTTGATCCTTAGAAAATTTGATGGAAAGAAAATTTGATAGAAAGAAAAATGTGAAGGAAAAAAAGTAGAAAGAAAATGAGTTTTTTTTCTCTTGTTTGGATAGAGGAAAAAATATAAGAATTTGGATAAGAAATTTGAATGTTGATGAACTACTTAAATCATGTTGATATCATCTAAGCAATGTGAGGTTGGGGGAGGTTGGGAATTTTCCTCAAACTTTCCTCATTATTTTATGAGGAAAATTTTATCATTTGTTTTCAACAATTTTTTCAACTAACTTTCCTCCATATTTTTTCTTTGTGATTTTCTCTAAACTAAACACAAGAAAAAAAGTAGATTTTCTAAATTTTTTTTCTTTCTATCAAATTTTTCAAGGTCCAAATAGAGCCTAAAAATGTTAAGTAGTGAAATTCTTGATAGTGAAGATAATTTTTTTATATTTCTCAATTTTTGGAGGGTGAACTAGTCATTTTGACTTTCGTTTACCCTTCTTCCATCTCTATTCCCTCGTTCACTTCCCTCGTCTACAATCACTTTTCAATTGGATTATGTTGAATTAATAAAATCAGTATAAAATATTATCAAAATTTTGGAAGTATAAGACTTTCCCATTTTCTATAAAAATTTATTGTAAGTAAGAAATTCCCTTATTTGCAGTACTTGTGATTTACAATTGTACCACAAGTAAAGAACTCCCTTCTTTTAGTGACAGCAAAACCTCAGCAACAGATTGACTACTTTAGGGAAGCTTTTTCTGATGCGGGCCTATATGACTTAGGTTTTAAGGGTTACTCTTTTACATGGAGCTGGGTGCAACATGAGGAAGTAATCGTGGAAGAACGACTGGATAGATTTTGCGCGTCAACCGAATGACCTTTATTATTCCCGGAAGCTCAAGTTACTCATGTCAATTCCGATATTTCTAATCACTTACCGATTCTACTAAAATGTTACCCTCCCAATTTAAGTGGGCAAAGACATGGGAAGAAATTTAAATTTGAAAATATGTAGGTGACAGACCCATCTTGCCGTGAGCTTATTGCAAAGGCGTGTGGTGATTTGAGCAAGACAGATGCTGTTGACAATGTTCTAGCTAAAGTTGATAATTGTTCTATGGAGTTGGCTGCTTGGAACAAAAATTCATTTGGCCATGTGGGATGGGAAATTAGTAAGTTAGAGGATTCCAGAAGCATCTGACTGATGCTATGAACAAGCGTGAAGTCCTTAACAAAATTAAGGAGTGGAGGCACAAGGAGGAGATTGTGTGGTGGCAAAGGGCTAGGATTGATTTTTTGAAATATGAGGATTCAAACACAAGATGGTTCCACCCGCGAGCTAGTATGAGAAAGACCAAAAATGTTATTTCAAAACTGCAGGATGCTGATGGGTTGTTTACACGGACCTAGACAAATTGGAGCACATTGTGGTGGACTATTTGTCCCAGCTTTTCACAGGTGCTTCTACCCTAGTTATGGACCCAGGTTTGCAGGGGGTCTCGAATGCTATGAATGACTACCTTTGTGCCCTGTACACGAAGATGGAGGTAGAAAAGGCCCTAGTGCAAATGAACCCTCAGCAGGCCCTGGGACCGGACAGATTGAATGCCTTCTTCCAGAAGTATTGGAATATCATAGGGGACGATGTTGGCGCAGCTGTGATTGCCATCCTGGAAGGGCATGCTATTCCATCTATGGTTAACCACACTCTGGCAGCGTTGATTCTAAGGAAGCCTAGCCGTACATCCATGACGAATTTAGGCCTATTAGTCTTTGTAACGTTATTTACAAGTTAGTTACCAAGGTACTTTCCAACATATTGAAATCTTGGCTACCTTGAATTATTTTTGACACTCAGAGTGCATTTACTCCAGGCAAATTGATAACTGATAACATAATCATAGTCTATGAAATCTTCCATGCCATGTATACAGATACTAGGGTGGAAGGTTCGATGGTTATTAAACTCGACATGTCTAAAGCCTATGACACGATTGAATGACCTTTTCTGTATGATATCATGATTAAGATGAGATTTAGGACACATTGGGTTGATATCATGATGAGGTGTGTCAGGACAACCTCTTTCTCTTTCTTGATTAATGGGGTTCCTAAAGGACACATAATTCCTAGTAGAGGGATTCGACAGGGAGACCCAATATCCCCATATTTGTTTTTATTCTGCTCTGAAGGTCTGTCTGGGATGTTGCGGAGAGCCAGTGAACCTGGAGTCATCCATGGGTACCAAATTTGTGGAAATGTGCCTTCTATATGCCACCTATTATTTGCCAATGAAACCATTATTTTTTGTGGGGCAGAGCAGGAGGAAGCAACCGGAATCAGACAAGTGCTTCATGATTACGAGCTCACATCAGGTCAATCTATAAATTTGCTCAAGACCAATGTTATTTTTAGCAAAGGAGTCGAAACTGACAAAAAGGCCCGAATAAATCACACTCTTGATATCAGGGAAGTATTGTCCTATGATAAATATTTGGGTTTGCTGACATTTATTGGAAGGTCATGAAAGAAGCCTTTTTCTTTTCATAGTTGACCGCATCAAGAATAGACTTACTAGTTGGATGGATCAATTGATGTCATAGGCAGGTAGGGAGGTGTTAATAAAAGCGGTGGCTCAAGCTATTCCTACTTATGCAAAATGAGTGTCTTTAAATTACCATCAGAGCTTTGTCATACGATCCAAACTACTATTATTCGTTTTTGTTGGGGTCATAATCCAGAAGGAAAGAAAATCCACTGGGTGAAGAAGGCACATTGCGTAGGCAGAAGAATGAAGGGCAACTTAGATTGAGTGACATGGAAGTATTTAACGACGCCCTACTTGCTAAACAATTCTTGAGGCTCGTAAAGGAGGAGAATTCCCTTGTTGCTCAGCTCCTAAAAGCACGGTATTATGCGAACTGTACTATCTTTGAAGCATTGCCGGGACCTCATCCAAGCTTCACTTGGAGAAGTATTTCTGGTGTCCGTGATCTAATTGTTCGTGACTCACGCTGGTTAGTTAGCAATGGCTCCTCTTTGAAGATTTGGGGAAGCAGGTGGATGCCCAGGTTATTTTCTTTTCAGCCTATTACCTCGAGGCCGGCTAATGAACGAGTCAGCAAGATAAGTGAACTTATTGATGCAGATCGAGACTGTTGACAAGAAGGTCTGGTTAGGGAGCTATTTCTTCCTTGCAATATGGACTTTATTCTGAGCATCCCACTCAGCAACTCGAAGCCATGGGACAAGCTCATTTAGCACTGCACGAACAATGGACAATTTTCGGTACGGTCAGCATACCACTTGAAGATGACTCAAAAGTTTCAGGACATGGGTAGTGCATCTCAGGTGAATTCATAAGTATGCAAAAGTATTTGGCACCTTAATATCCCTCCCAGAATTTGGGTCTTTGCATAGAGGTTGTGTTATGGTGCCATCCAAACCCGAAGTAACATAGCCAAGCAAATTTCGAGCTTTAATATGAACCGTCTGATTTGTGGATTTGACTGTGAGTTTGAGACATATATTTTACTTCACTACCCTTTAACCAAGTAGATTTGGGAGGGGACCTCTTTTGAGAAATGACTTTGGCAAACCCAGTTTCGCACATGCGAGACTGTGTGGAGGAGGCAATAGGTGTGCTAGGGAAGGAGGATTTGAGACTATTTGTGGCCATTATTTGGAAGTGTTGGAATACCAGAAATCGATTCATGTTCAAGAAAGCAGACTATAACCCTTCAGTGTTGAGCAAGCGAGCTTCGAGTTTTGTACTGAGTTGCCATGAGTTGAAGGACAGGGTAGAACAGTTAGTGACAACATTTCCAACCATATGGAAGCCGCCATCGATGGGGATATTCAAACTCAATTTTGGTGGAGGAAAGGTTGGTGAGGACAGTTGGGGATGGGGTTTTGTGATTAGAAGCTTTGCTGGAGATGTGGTCATGGCAGGTACACAACAAGGTGCCAACCTCGCAGGACCAACTATTGAAGAAGCCAGAGCATGCTTGAGTGGCCTACAATCAGCACGCGATCAAGAATCCTTCAGCATGGTGGTGGAAGGGGATTGTCTCCCCTTCATTCAGAACTTACAGAATAAGCTGATAGAGGATAATGTTTTGGGTCTCTTCATTGTAGAAATCTTGAATTTGGTTGCTAAGTTTGATTTTGTTTCTTTCTTGTTTGTTACAAGGGGTGGGAATTGAATTGCTCATGAACTTGATCATCGGCAACCCCTTAGTGATGAGAGGAGGGTCTAGGTAGACAATGTTTCGGATGATACAGTATCCTGGGCATTGGATGATATGTTTGTGTACGTTAAATCCAATCTAATATAACACCCTGATCCCTCTTTTCCTATCAAAAAAAAAAAAAAGAACTCCCTTCTTTTTTGTAAACTGTAAAATTAACAGACAATGATAAATTTCCAATATTTTAATTTTATTTGCTATGAAACTAATTTTCCACTTGCTAAAATATAAAAGATCCAAATTATAAAAAATATGACAAGTTGTTATAGATTTTATAAATTGATAAACTTATTATGCATTAAGTAATATATATATATATATATATATATATATATATATATATATATATATATATATATATATATAATATAGCACAGTTGTCACAATAATTTTATATATGAATTTGTTTTAAATAAATGATGATTTTCTAATTATAAGAAAACAAATGAAGAGAATAAGGGAAACAAACGCATCATTTAAAGTTTTCAGAATAATTAAATATCCTAAAGACATTCGTTTATTATTGTAGGACGCTAAATATACAGATCTTATATCATTCACAGCTTCTTTATCAAGAAAGTAATCCCAATTTTAATATGCAATTCATCAACATTACTTACCAACTTTACTCATTAGCCCTGACTTGCTTGCACATAATTGTTTCGGATGATACAGTATCCTGGGCATTGGATGATATGTTTGTGTACGTTAAATCCAATCTAATATAACACCCTGATCCCTCTTTTCCTATCAAAAAAAAAAAAAAGAACTCCCTTCTTTTTTGTAAACTGTAAAATTAACAGACAATGATAAATTTCCAATATTTTAATTTTATTTGCTATGAAACTAATTTTCCACTTGCTAAAATATAAAAGATCCAAATTATAAAAAATATGACAAGTTGTTATAGATTTTATAAATTGATAAACTTATTATGCATTAAGTAATTCATATATATATATATATATATATATATATATATATATATATAATATAATATAATATAATATAGCACAGTTGTCACAATAATTTTATATATGAATTTGTTTTAAATAAATGATGATTTTCTAATTATAAGAAAACAAATGAAGAGAATAAGGGAAACAAACGCATCATTTAAAGTTTTCAGAATAATTAAATATCCTAAAGACATTCGTTTATTATTGTAGGACGCTAAATATACATATCTTATATCATTCACAGCTTCTTTATCAAGAAAGTAATCCCAATTTTAATATGCAATTCGTCAACATTACTTACCAACTTTACTCATTAGCCCTGACTTGCTTGTACATAACACATGCATATAAAGTAGCCTGAAAGAAGCTACAGCGACACCTTTGTCGGCAAAAAAATCCAAGCCAGAAAGTTAAATTCACATGCTTATATCTTCAAATTTAGTGGGGCGAGTGAAATTTAATTACGTATCCTTGAAATTCAGCGGGCAGAGGAGTTGAACTCCTCACCCAAATATTCTGTAATGAAAGTCGGAAAAGTAGAATCTAATAAAGTGCTCTCAATGACTATGTTCCATGTATCTAAGTTTTGACACATTATTTTCAAGTAAAATATCTTACTAAGGGTCGTATTTTTACTTAAAAACTATATCATCACATATTTAAATTGATAAGAATGGCAAACGGTGGAAGCATACTATAAGTTATAAAATGTGTAAAACCATATCTTTATCCATAATCTATCATCTTTCTAGAATACATATATTAGATGTTTTTGTAGTTAGGATCATCCGACTATGATTTTATTTTATATTTTATCAACAGAACCGACTAGTGCTTAAACTTAACAAATTCATAATTAAGCATAATCATTAAAAATTAGTAATTTTAAATTATAAAGTATGTTAATTTCACATAAAGTAAGAAAAATTCCTTACTGCAAGATATATATTATTACTCTATTTTCAAAACCTATACAGCACATCACTTGATTAGCAAATTTATATCCATACCTTAAATTAAACTATGCTCGATCTGTCATATTATACAATGAGAAAAATCAAATTCCTGTGAGAAAAAAGATTAAAAACCTAGCGGAAAAAAAAGGAAAAAAAAAGCATGTGAAACAATCAAGGAGGGGAAACCCAAGGCCAAAAAACAAAGGGAAGGAAATGAAATCACAGTCGAACCGCCCAAACCCAAACTAACGTTTTTTATTGGCAGTCTCTTTCTGAGAATTGAAGTAACAAGCAGCAACTGGTAGGCCCAGGTTGTTCAGACCGGCAAAATTCCGCGTGCTGAAGTTGTTGCGGGCAGCTGGCGGTGACACCTGCTTACCCATTGGCCCTATCTGCCTGAACAATGCGAACACGTACCGGTGAATGCCGGTTGGCGGTCTTGGTCCCATGTATTCCACCAGCTCTCTGCCTGTAAGTAATCAATATTCAATTATTTTGCTTAATTTTCACCAAAATTTATATCATACGCTTGAGAATATGTACCTCATGTATATGTTAATAACTGCTCATATGATAAATACACATTAAAAAATATATATATGTGTAGCACTAGAAATACGTACTCTCGAATGTATATAATAATTTGTCGATTTTCACCAGCTAAAGTGAAACCTTGCTCAAGTGAATGAAAGCTATCATTCTTTTGAAAAGTGGAACAAAAGTCATGGTTGCTCGCGTTCATCTTTTCGAATAATAACATGTCTATGATCGAATTATGTATATTTTTTCTTTTCTTTCTTTTCTCCATCTGTAAATTGGGTCATCTCATTAAAACTATATTTAGAAATATTAAAATGAGGCCCATAAAATCTAGAGAATAATGCATTAAATCTTATCCATTGATTTGTTAACTACTTCTTCAATTTCTCAAACAAAAAATTTAGAGACCACCTAGATTGGATTATGTTAATGAACAAGTAAATAAGATCAACTAAGACCAAGAGGCTTATGACATGAAGAGTAAATAAATGGCAAAACCTTCAACAACTTACCTTTGGAGGCATCCATCCCCTGAGGGATATCCACAATAATCCTGAAGAAAAACATACATATAATTCAATTCACTTAAACTTGTAAGTTGATTGACAAAACTAAAGGATATTACTTTTATATAAGTACAAAATAGATAAATAGCTAATAAAAAGAGAAAATATAGGAAGCCAAAAAGATCAAGTGTCTAACCAATGAAGCCATTCCCTCATTGTTGGCTCACTAGGACTAGGAGCATCTGGATCAACCATGACCTACAACCAAATCGATCAAATATCAAAATCAACATAAGAACAACGACATCCATATTCTACAACTTAATATTGTAGAGCTAGCCTTTAATGAGATAAGACTCGGACCAAGCTATCACATACGAGAGTATAGAGATTGTCTAATGAGATAAGACCCGGAATATGAACATGGGGCCTTTGAGCAGCAACAGAGGGTTTGATTTCGCACCCGTTAGCAACCTGTTTAGCTCCATACTGAACTACAAGCTCGACCGTCGGAACAAACATGTCGAGGACATCCCCGATGACTCTTCCGACCACCAAGGGATCTATGGATCTAGCCATTGACGTATGTGTATGAGCTCTTGAGTTTACTTGGTCTGTATATGAAATTGACAATGGGTTTGGGCAGCTTAATTATGTATATGCATGTGTGTACGAGTGTACATATATAGCTTAGTGGAGCACGTACTTGAAAAGAAATAGATTAAGTACAAGTAATTGTGAATGATCGAGGAGGGGAAAGAGGTGCAGAAGGTGACACGTAGCGTGGTGAGCTTATTGGGTGACACGTCTTGTGGTGACTTTAAGTAGTGCGTATCTGGACACGTGTGAGGTGTCCGAGGATGCGTTGTTTATTTGTTTTATGATTAGGGTATGTTGGGTCTCTAACTGCCGGCGTCATCATGTGTCACTGATTACTATTCTTCCCCTTGTTTTTCAGGTGCTGGCAATATTCCCTTAGCACCCTGTTTCTTAAATTTTCCTTTTTTGTTCTACGTTTTCAAAATTGCATGCGTACGTATTATAATAAGCTTTGGTTCGAATGGTAGATTGACACTTTGTTGGGGAGATCCAAGGAAGGAGTCCACTTCAACCAAGTTCCATGGTAATAAGTCCAAGTGAGGTTCTATCCTAAAACCAATTGGCAATAGGAGGAGTAGCCTACTTGACTTATATACTATGACCCTTCTTCTCAAACTCCCGATGTGGGACTTCTTTACTCATGTGTGACATTTTCAACTATCTCCCCCTCACACATGAGTCTCTTTCGCACCACATCAATGCACAAGCTCCCCCTTGAGCGGAAGCCTTTACCAAGGTGTCAAGTTACTACCATCAAGAGCTTATCCACACCACCGAGCCACACTGCAGCACACGTATTACCGCCCGATCAACACCTACGTATCATTTCACCAAGCTCATTCATGGGGTCCACCATGCTACACCTTTGTCACCTAACCGAACGCACCATTGGCTCTGATACCACTTGTTGGGGAGATCCAAGGAAGGCACTTGTTAGGATTAATATCAGAGTAACAGTATAGAAGAAGCGATAGGATGCAATAGAAAATCAGAAATTCAATCAACAATACAATAGAATAATAGGAAGAGAACAAGAACACAGGAATTTAACGTGGAAAACCCAATGTGGGAAAAACCACGGACGGCGACAGCACCAAAACAATACACTATGAGCAGGAAAGTACACCACGATCGCAATCACCTCAGTGATTCGATCTAAGAGTAGACTTACAATCTCTCTCTATTGTAATCTCTCGCAAACTACTTTTACCTCTCAATGTGTTTTTGAGTAATGAAGTATTTTAGAACCTAGGCCTGACCCTCCTTTTATAGGGCCTGAAAAATAGGGTTTCCTCCCCTGGAAAAGCCCTAACTGCCGCAGAGAAAAAACCCTCAACGACAAACCCTAGTTGCCAAAACAAGGCGGCAAAAAAATTGGCGGGGCATGACCGTGCCACGTGGCACGGCCCCACCGTGCCACGTGGCACGATTTGCTCCGTCTTCGGCTCTTCGTCTTGGCACGCCCGTGTCTGTGCAGCATGGGCTCCCCGTGCCGATACTCGAGATTTTGGGCCATAAAACCCAACACACTTTTTTCTCAACGAAGCCATTTTATTTTATTCGTGAATGTTTTGTGGGTGTCTAGCTAATACTCATTCGGTTTGAAATTACCTAATATTTTTGCCGGACCTCTTCAATTCGTACTAAAAATCATGACGAGCTTTTCCGTTTAAAATCAATGGGAATGGTGGAACAATTCATTAATTTATAAATATGTTAAAGATTTGTTACATTATTCATGTGGGGTTTCTAGGTATAAAAACTATATGTATTTGAAAGCGTAATAAGCATTGCAAACTAAAATTAATTAATAATGAATGGAGTAGCTCATTGACTTATAATTGCAACTCAAAACATTTTAAATTACCAATGTGTGTGACAATGTCACTTTTAATTTGCAAGTCCAATATACCTCCTCATGTGTAGGCTATTAACAAGACTCAATACATGTATGTAATTAATCAAATGGGGATGATGTCAAACCCAGAACAAGTATATTCTATGATACCATGTTCAATTTTACATAAATCGAGTCTGAAGCAAACGGATATTGTAATTAATCAAATGGGAATGAATATTGACAATGAGTGGAGTAACTCATAGATGACAAATTAACATACTTGAAGCCTCTTTAATTATGAATATGTAACAATCCCACTTTTATAAGTCCAACCATAAACCTTACAATATCAAATATACATCAGGGCCCTCTTTATCAATCAAAAACAAGTGCCAAAAAAGGGGGAAAATGGTTGTTTATCAAGTGTTCTTTTCAAATCTTTATATATAAGTAGTTATGGTTTTCAAAATAATTTTAACCCTGGGTCATTGATTTTATGATTAGATTTTACTAAGTTTGTCAAAATTTTATATTCAAACCAAGTCATCTGAATACAATCTAAAATGACATTCAAAATAGGCTAACTTGAATAGAAACATAACTCAAATTCTCTAATATGATCACTTGTGAGTACATTTCGAGGTTAATCTATGGTTAAGGATTAGTAGCTAGGACTGTAACATTGTATTATAATCCTACCATGCATTGTTTGAATTAAATTGGCGAATCTTTCACTATTGTTGAACCAAAATGGTACTATAAGGTGGCCACCAAGTAAGATACCTACTGAACAGCAAACCCCGTTTGGAGTTTTCAGTTCACCAGGTCCCAAATGGCGCCTTTTTAGGCCAACGATGTGCAAAATGTGTGGACGCAAATAAAATTGATTTGAGGAAACAACCATGTCTAAGGGACTAATGACAGCCACCAACAGGCTTCATGATGGCTGATGAATGGTTATCATTGTTTCCGATTCTTACACTAGTTGATATTGATTAGTATTGAAAGTTAATGATTTGTGATTTTTTTTTTGGCGCAAATAAATTAAAGTGCAAAGTATGACGTAAACAAAATTAAAACCCAAATATCTAATAATAGTTCTCAAAAGCTTTACTAAATGCTCAGAAAATAATTTGTGATTCTTCTTTGGCTAAATGATACTTTGCGGGTATGTTAATAAAGAAACAATAATATAGTGATAAATGACAATGTGGCACGTTTGGTGAAATCTGTAAAGTTGTTGAGCTTAATTGGGCCATAGGAGTAGTATCGTGAAATATATATATATATATATATATATATATATATATATATATATATTTGTTTAACAAAATGTAATTCAAAAGTTTAAATTATTGAATTTTGGGTCCGAATCCATATATGAACTTCTCGCTCTATGTTATCACCATTATTAAAGGACATTTAACTTGCATGTGGATTTTTTCTCCTATAATCTTCCTTCATTTGCGTTCATCAATTTCTCTTTAAGCTAATAACCACATGACACAGGTATATCATCAAATGCTGCCAGCATTTTCCTTTCACTTTTTTTTTTTTTGAAATAAAAATAAAGGGATATCTGCGTGATTGAGGCTCTCGTGGTTTCGCTTGGAGTAGCCAATCGTCAACATCTCACCTTGCAAGAGCATCTCTTCCTGTTTATTGTATATGTTCTCATCTTGTTTCCAAAATTTGTGCCTAGCTCAATAAAACTTGTTAAATACAATTAGTGTGAAGAGTCATCTGAGAAGGGAGAAGCTAAGGAATTGCATGAAGGCAATGAGAGAGAAAAATGCTTTATTACTCTTACTCTCTCTAGAATAGAACATGGTATTATATACACTGAGAGAGAACAGAGAAGCTAACTAACTAATTCTATACACTAGCTAACAAAATGCACTAACAGAATGCATAAATTTCTCTCCACTTTGCCGACATTTGTAACTGCTGCAATCACCTGTCATCAGCTATATTCTTTACCCCCCATCTGAAGGTGGAATTGGTGGAGATTCCATCAATCCTAACCTCGAAGCAAGATAACGATGCTGAACTTCTGACAAAGGTTTTGTCATTAAGTCTACGAGTTGCTCTTTGGAACTAACATGTGATGTTCTTAAGAACCCCTCCAAGACCTTATCCCTTGTGTAATGGCAATCAATCCTTAAGCGTTTGGTTCTTTTAAGAAATACTGGATTGGCCGCAATGTGTTGTGCAGCCATGTTATCACAATGCAACGTGATCGGTAGCTGCAAAGGAATATGCATATCAGTCAACAAATGAGAGATTCATTCTCTGCTTCAGCAGAGGATTTGGCAACCGTTTTTTGCCTTTTGATCTTCCAGGAAATTAAGGAGGACTCCAAAAAGATATAAAACCCAGTCAAGGATCTAGCTAACATGGGACAAGTTCCCCAGTCAGCATTACAATAGGTTGTGATTGTCAGATAATTGGTGGCAGGATAGAATAAGCACTGGTTGGGAGTACCTTTGAGGTATCTTAAGAGATGCATGGTAGCTTGCATATGAGTCTGTCTCGGTTGCTAGAAACATTCACTAAGATGTTGTCTAGCATAAGAAATGTCTGACCTTGTAATGCTTAGGTAAAGCAATCTGCCAATGATCCTTTAGTATGATTTAGGGTCTGATAAAATATCGCCCTTATCAATTGAAAGTTTAAGACCTTTGGGGTAAGGGAATTTGGCAGGTTTAGCACCAGTAAGATTTGCATCTTTGGTTCAAGGAAGTACCATGAGAGGATCTTAAAACTTCAATACCCAGGAACTATCTAGCTAGGCCCAAGTCTTTTGTGGTGAAAGCAATATCCAATGCCTTCTTGATATCACTAATGCCAGTATCATCATCACCAGTAATTAAAAGATCATCTACATACACCAAAATAAAAGTGTATTTGCCCTGGTGCTCTCTTGTGAATAGAGAGTAGTCACTCTTGGACTGGATAAATCCCTGAGTTTGTAAAAACTTAGACAGTTCAATATTCCATTGTCTAGAAGCCTACTTAAGACCATAAAAAGATTATTATAATCTACAAACCTGTCCAGGAAGAGCCTTTTCATACCCTGCTGGTGGAACCATATAAACTTCCTCATGATGTAGATGGCCATAGAGGAAGGCATTGTTGATATCTAACTGATGTAGAGGCCAATATTTTGTTGTGGCAAGTGCAATTAACAACCTAATAGTTGTAAGCTTAGCCATAGGAGAGAACATATGTTTGTAATGCTTATCTTTTATTTGTTCAAACCCTCTTATGACAAGCCTTGCCTTGTGCCTTACAATAGTGCCATCAGCTTTGTATTTTTTTTTTTTTTTTGTATACCCACTTTGAAGTAAGTGTCTTCTTCCCAGGAGGCAAAGGTGTGAGAATTCAAATGACATGGTGCTCAAGCGCAGCAAGCTCTTGTTCCATGGCCATTACCCATTCATGATGTTGTTTTGCTTGAGAATAGCAACTAGGCTTAGGAGTTTGTAACACATGAGCAAGAGATGCCACATAAGTAGGTGATAAATATGCTAGGTCAGAATGTTTGTATAAAGGGTATTGAGTAGTGGATACAAAACTTTGAGAGGTAGAAAAGGGTGAAGGATTTTGAACTAGTTGTGGTTTGGGCTGTGGACAAACAAAGTCCTTTAACCCGGCAGGAGGGCCCTTAGCTCCACAAGACCTTCTAGGTGCAGCAGTACTAGTCGGAGAAATAGGAACAGAAGGAACAGACAAGCTATCTTCAGCAATACAAGATTATGGTGCTATATTAGAGCTGAAGATAAAATCTGAAGAAGGATTACAATTGTGATGACTGTGAGGAGAAGAAGAATCAGGTATTGTGGAAAAGTTATTAAGTTGTGATGATGAAGAATGAGGTGCAGAAGGGGTGTTGTGCTCAAATAAAGAAAGTGAAAATCACAAGAAGGATCAGAAGGTGCAATGGTAAAACTGAGAGTCCATTTTGAGTGCAACTGGAAGGGGATGATTCTTTGAAAGAAAAAATTGTTTCCCCAAACTCAACATCTCTACTGCAAAAAACCTTTTTTTTTGGTTGTAAATCATAGAGTTTACATCCCTTTACACCAAAGGGATACCCTAGCAAAGCACATTGCTTAGCCCTGGAATCAAACTTGTCTTAGATGCCTAAGTTTTTTGCAAAACATAAACAACCTATGGTCCTAAGTTCTTCATAAGAAGGACTGGAATTAGGAAGAATTTCAAAAAGACTTTTGCATCCTAAGTTCTCCACAGAGAGTTTGTTGATTATGTAAGCGGCTGAGATAACATATTCTCTCCAAAAAGATTTTGAAAATTTAGCTGGAAACCGTAAAGCTCTAGCTGTATCAAGTAAAAGCCTTTGTTTAACAACTCCATTCTACTGTGGAGTTTTGACCACATACTTTTGGTGTAAAATTCCTTTGTTAGCAAAAAATTGGCCACAAGGAAAATTTATGAACTCTATGCCATTGTCACTTTTAAGTAAAGTGATTTTCTTATCAAAATGAGTTAAAACCATATTATAACATTGGATGAAAATGGAAGGGACTTGGGCTTTATTTATGAAAGATATATCCATATGGAATTATTAAAATCATCCACTAAAGTTAGGAAATAATGAGCACCATCCAGATTAGCAACTCTATATGGACCCCAGAGATCCATGTGCACTGGTCTTAATAGAACTTTTATTGAATGGTAATTTGGCAAACTTTGCCATCATATAAATACAACAACAACAACACTACCACCACCACCTCCTAGTATAGATCTCGCTTTCTTTGCCAGCATACAAATGTCATAAAAAAAAGGATGCTGACAAAATATGCTTACAAATGGGAATGTGTTGCATTTTAGAAATAAAAGTATGTCCCAGTCTTAAATGTAATACATTAAAAGGTAAATAATTACATGAAGATTTATTTATAGTAACAAGAGTAGAACTAGCATTGTTGCACATAAAAGAAATAGGAGAGCCAAGTGTCCTGTCTTTAGCCACTGGGATCTTTATCTTGTGAAGTCCATTAGCCTTAAGGCAAAAATCCACAACCAAGTTAGTTGTAAGGTCCTGAAAGACACATTTATCCGGGTAAAAGAGGGGACAAAGTGAGTAATCAGAAAGCAATTTACTCAAAGAAGGAAGATTAAATTTGAACCCTAGCACATACAAAGCATTATGCACGGTTAACTGAGAATTTAAAGGTATTTGACCAATTGTTGAAACTTGTTTTAAAGCGCCATCTGGCAAGGTTATATGAATTGGGAAGATAGGGTTTTATATGGGGTAAAAAGGTTAAACTCATTTGTTGATGAACCTCCATTTTGTACTATTTTTAGCCCCTGTTTGACCCATTTCCTCCCCCATTTTCACATTCAATTGCATCAAGGAAGGGTCAAATCGGCCTCCTTTTTGCATACTTTTAACTATTATAACATCTTTCGATATTTTCAGGAACTTTATTGAAGAAACGGAAAGATGAACGATATTTGGCAGAAAGGAGTGCCAAGAAGGCGAGAAAAGCTGCGGAAAAGCGTCGCACGGAAGTCCCACGGAACCAGACCCACGTGGCACGACGAAACCCCCCCGAACCGGCACACTTGGCCGGACAGCCATGTGGCACGACCGTGCCATGTGGCACGGTTGGCCCGTGCCAAGTTGCACTCCCGTGCCACTTGTGCTGTGTTGGGGAGTTGAGAGCAGAAATTTGGCACGGTGGTCCCGCGCCTCTGGGCACGACCGTGCCACCCCCGTTCCGTGACGTGACTTAAATTTGCCTTCGGGGTTATTCTTAGGGGAGTTTTTTTCGGAGTTTTGGAGGTTTTAGTTTTCTCTCAGAACCCTCTTTAGGCGATTTTAGGTTTAGTTCTAGAATTTTATCTTCACGCTCTTAGATTATAATTTTGAGATTGGAGTTTGATTCTGCCTTTAGTTTATACGATTAATTCCAGGTTCTCTCCCAATTCTCCTTCCTCTTGTTCTTGATTATTTCGGGTTTGAGTTGTCATAGTTATTGGATTGAATATTGCGATGGTTGTGTTAAACATGATTGTAGGCTAAACCCTTTAACTTAGGTTGGGATTAACGCCGAATATGTATTGTTGAACTATGAACTAGCCCAATCCATGCTTTCCCTTTGTTTGTAATTGCGAATTCTACTATGCACGCCACCTGTTCGATGAAATGCTCGAAAGAACATTCATCCTTTTTATTGGGGTTTAGGGGAGCGTTGAGAGACGGAGCCTTTACCTAGTGCGACCTAGTACACGATTAAGGTTTTAACATGAGAATAGTTAAGCTTTAATTAGGATTTGAGATTGTAGATCTTGTAATCCTTCAACTTTTAGTCCCATGAAAATAGGCGACTATGGTTCTATGATTAGTCTTCGACCCTTGAGAGAGGGAGGAGATGGGCTTAATTGGCAATCTATCCATTCGTGATGCATGCTTAGGATTGTTTGATTGGGTTAGTATCTGATTCACCAGCATATTTGTGCTGTTAATTCCAACCTAGGTGTCTTCCATTCTGCTGTTTGATTCACTGTTTAATCGTCCAAATTCCTTAGTTTAATTCTCAAAAACCCCTATTGTGATCACCTAGCTTGAGTTGTCTAATTAGTTCCGATAATTGAAGCCAAGTTCCCTGTGGATTCGACCCGTACTTGCCGGTTGCTAGCTACAGCTACGCCGTGCACTTACGGTAATTAAAACTGCTAACAAGTTTTTGGCGCCGTTGCCGGAGAACTTGCGCCCTTCAATATTAGAATCGGTTAGCGGACTTTAGACTAGGCTTTTTCTTTTCCTGTTTATCTCCTCTTCGTTTCCCCCTCCCCCATTTGTGCTTGAAACTGTTTACGCCCTGGTAGTGTTAGTTTTGTATGCGCATGCATAGCCAAAGGGACAAACCCCTTGCTCCTTTTGACCCAGAAATCGAAGCCACCGCCCGAAGGCAAAGCGGTGCAAGAAAGAGGCATCAAGCACAAGTCATAATGGTTGAGCAAGATCA
Organism: Carnegiea gigantea; assembly: GCA_029747015.1. Taxonomy (NCBI): domain Eukaryota; kingdom Viridiplantae; phylum Streptophyta; class Magnoliopsida; order Caryophyllales; family Cactaceae; genus Carnegiea; species Carnegiea gigantea. The sequence continues at coordinate 148,316 of JAKOGI010001080.1, forward strand.
TCGAGTGTTGCGAGATTATGCCCTCCCTCAAGTATCTGGCATAACTTCCTCCATCGCTAGCCTCGCTATCGAGGCTAACAATTTCGAGCTCAGCCCCGCACTGATTACTTTTGTGGAGTGGGAGCAATTCGGCGGGCACCCCTCGGAAAACCCCAACGTGCACCTTCGCAGATTCCTTGCGAAGTGTGACACCATCAAGCTGAACGGGGTGTCCACCGACGCAATTCGCCTGCAGCTCTTTCCCTTCTCACTGCGGGATAAAGCCAGCGACTGGCTGCAGAACGAGGAGTCCAACTCGTTCACCACTTGGGAAGTACTCTCCAAGGCGTTTCTTGGCAAGTACTTCCCACCTGGCAAGACTGCCAAGCTGAGGACGGACATCACCTCCTTCGCCCAACAGGATGGTGAGTCCCTTTATGAAGCATGGGAGAGGTTCAAGGACCTCCAGCGCCAGTGCCCCCACCATGGAGTTCCTGACTGGCTCCTAATCCAGACCTTCTATAATGGGTTGGAGTGGTCAGTGAAGATTTCGGTTGATGCCGCAGTAGGGGGCGCTCTAATAGGCAAATCTATTGAGGCGCAAAGGCGTTGTTGGAATAGATGGCTTCTAACAACTACCACTGGGCAAGTGAGAGTGTCATCCCTAAGAGAGGTGGTGGCAAGCACGCAGTTGACGCTGTGACGCTCTTAGCAAGCAGGGTGGACGCCCTTGTACAGTGACTAGAGAAGTGACTACCTCATCAGCCACTTCTGCGGGACCGTCCATGGGGACCTATGCCATTTGTGAGGTATGTGGTGTACAGGGCCACACTTCCGTTGAGTGTTACAATGCTCCTTCCAGCATTGAACACGTCAATGCCTACCATACTGACACCTCCCCTCCTCAAAATAACCCCCATCCCACCTCCTACAGCCAAGGTTGGAAGAATCACCTGAACCCCCTCTACAAAAACCCCAACCCCTATCCCCAGCATTCCATCCAGCCATTCGGTTTCCACAACCGACCTTCCTACACTCCACAACCTCCACCTTCCGAACGTACATCTCACCTGGAGAGTCTTATGGAGCGCTTCATAGCGACCCAAACCACGACCAATGAAACTCTTAAGGAGTCCATCAATCTACTGACCTTCAGAGTAGATGCCATGGCCGCCTATCAGAAAACGATGGATACGCAGATTGCTCAGATTGCCCAACAGGTGAGCCTCATGTCCCGACCTCAAGGGCAACTTCCAGGCCAGCCGGAGGTTAATCCCCGCTGCCACGTCAATGCCATCTCCACGATAGAAGAGGGTTTAGAGGAGAGCCCAGTGATGGTTCTTCAGCAGGTAGTTCCCGTTCCTGATTCTATAGGAACGGAGGGGCAAGCGCGACAGGAGACTCCGAGCTCTACTGAGGAGGCCACCCCTACACCTCCCATTCGTCCCTATCATCCGCCAGTGCCCTACCCTCAGCGACTGGCATGGTCCAAGCTACGTCAGCTTGAGCCTAGATTCGCACGATTCTTGGAAATCTTACGCCGAATCTATGCCAGTAGCCCCTTCCTGGAGGCTCTCAAGAATGCCCCTGCACAATTTCAATTTCTACGAGAGTTCCTATCCAAAAAGGGAGATCCAGGGGACGTCCCAGTCGCCCCCATCATCGAATCCTGTAGCACACTTCTATTGAGGCGGCCGCCATCAAAACTGCAGGATCCCGGCAGTTTCTGTATCCCATGCTGCATAGGGGATACGCAGATTGAGATAACCCTTTGTGATCTGGAGGCCAGCGTAAGTCTCATGCCGCTTTCTTTCTGCAAGAAGCTGCAACTGCAGGACCTCACGCCCACCAGCCTGACTATTCAGCTTGCAGACTATTCTATTAGGCAGCCCGTAGGCATCCTGGAGGATGTTCCAGTTCAAGTGGGCCAATTCCTGATTCCCTGCGACTTTATTGTCCTCGACATGGACGAAGACTTCCCTGCCCCACTCATCTTAGGTCGCCCATTCCTTGCGACTGCAGGGGCAGTGATTGACGTGCAGACGGGCACCATGTCCTTCACCGTTTGTGGCGAGCGCGTGGATTTCCACTTCCCTCCACCCACACAACCTCCCACACCTGGTGCCCACTCCACACCCTCAGCCCCCACTCCCCCTCCTTTTCCACCCGCTCCGGGAGTGGCGATCACTGATTGGGGTGGAGGATCCCATCTGCGGCCGCCTGTCCTGCCTCCCCCACCTCCATCACCTACTGCTGCTCTTGGCGGACCTCCTTGGGCGACACTGATGCCTGATTTCACCCCTGGGGAGGTGCTGGCTACCTCACCATCCACTTCTTCCATTCCCACACCTCCCTCCAGCATGCGAGCCTCGTCCTCCTGAGGTAAGGGTCAAGCTTGAGACCTAAAACAAGCGCTTCTTCGGAGGCAACCCAAGGCCCTTGTTGTTTTTTCAAAAAAAAAAACCAAAAAAAAAGTGTGTTTCTCCCCTCTTTCCTCCGCCCCCTTCCCTTCTCCTTTTTTTGCGTCCTTTTCATTACGGACAATGAAAATCTCAAGCATGGGGAGTGAGCTTGTCGCTCTTTGGGCAAAATTGCGGGGTTAAGGCGATCGACATCACTTGCATTTACATCATTTAGATAGGACTTCATATAGTTCCACTAGGTTGTTTCTACCTTTTTATTATTACAGCATGTAGTGTAAAGCATATAGGGCTAGATTTTGCATCCCAAAAAGGAGAAATGATCGAGTCGGGTGTTCGTAAGCTTCCCAGGTACTATCCGTCATCCTTCTCTTCATTATCCTTTATATCTTTATTGCTTTCTTAGTTAGCTTTATGGTTTTGAAAAAAAAAACAAAAAAAAAAATTCTGTGAAAACCTCTCTTGTGATGAGATTGAAAGGGGTGATGATTGATTGATCACGTTGGGTTGTGTGTTGAGGTATGACTTGTCTTGGTGTAAGTCTTTGTACAAATTGTGTTTGTTTTGTCATCTGTAGTTTCTTTGCCCTGTGTTGCATGCTAAACTTGATTGACCTTGATGAATGGGATATACCTTGGAGTAAGTCACTTGACTGTGGTAGGTTTACCTGTGAGATTCTTGAGCCTAATGACTATTCATTACATATAATCTCTACTTCCTTTCATATGTGACTCCTCCATGATGCATCTCTAGAACTTGGTCTTATTCTCCTTGAAACTGCACTTAGCAATTGCATGTATTGACATGATTGAGGCAATTTTCGTTCACGTAACCACATTAGCTAGAAAGCCACCCGATGTTGCATGTTACCCCTTTAGCAGCCCTTTGTGCCTTTCCCCCTGTTGTTGTTATTGCACCATATCAATTACACACTTAACCTGTGCATATTTCCTTCACCCTTGTCAAAGTCTAGTGGGGCGACACTTCCACAATGTAGTTGGGCCATTTGGGGCATTTGATTATTCACTGCGGGCATAATACTAGTGGCTCGTTTTGGGGAAAATTGCGAATTAATTTTTGTACTTCCAACGCTATCCAATGTGTATCCTTTTTGCTTCTCAAAAAAAAAAAAAAAACACAAACAAACAAAAAGAAAAAAAATGAAAGAAAATGAAATGAGAAGTTGCAAATAAAATGGGTAGCATGGAAGCTTTTTGCAATAAGCTTGTTGGTTTCTCCTTAGAGGTTTTTGCGAGCTTTGCCACTCGATTCGCAAGTTGGTGTGAAGTTGAGTGTTCTTGCTCCCTAGTCTTTGACTAATAGCTCCACTTTTCCAAATTATTCCACTTCTCACCTTTGACCTTAGCCCCATTACATCCCTATTGCAAGCCCTCATGATTGACACATTGCATATTGCATTCTCGCGGTGGAGAGTAGAGAACTTTATTAAGCGTATGGTAGTTGCCTGATTGGTTGGAGTATTGAGCGTACCCTTGTTACACATTTCAAACACATTGAGAGGAGTGTTCCACTTTACTCTAAAGTGAGGTCCTACCAGTCTTGCTTACTCACCATTTGTTGAGGAAGGTTTTGTCCTACCATGTTTTTTTTCAATATTGGGATGTGTGGTGTGTTTCATTTGGGCAAGGTGATTCATGGATGACATTGCATACATTTTTATTGAGATTTTCTTGCACACCTTGACTTGACCACCTTCACTGCATGATTAGCGTGATTCGTTGATCCTCCATCCTTTTCCCTGAAGAGGGTGTGTTTAAAGGTCCACCATCCTCCCTGATTTTTCATAGCATAGTCTTGCTTGGGGACAAGCAAGAGATAAGCATGGGGGTGTGATGAACCTCTATTTTGTACTATTTTTAGCCCCTGTTTGACCCATTTCCTCCCCCGTTTTCACATTCAATTGCGTCAAGGAAGGGTCAAATCGGCCTCCTTTTTGCATACTTTTAATTATTATAACATCTTTCGATATTTTCAGGAACTTTATTGAAGAAACGGAAAGATGAACGATACTTAGCAGAAAGGAGTGCCAAGAAGGCGAGAAAAGCTGCTGAAAAGCGTCGCACGGAAGTCCCACGGAACCAGACCCACGTGGCACGACTAAACCCCCCCGAACCGGCACACTTGGCCAGGTGGCACGACCATGCCATGTGGCACGGTTGGGCCGTGCCACTTGTGCTGTGTTGGGCAGTTGAGAGCAGAAATTTGGCACGGTGGTCCCGTGCCTCTGGGCACGACCGTGCCACCCCCGTTCCGCGACACGACCTAAATTTGCCTTCGGGGTTATTCTTATGGGAGTTTTTTTTCGGAGTTTTGGAGGTTTTAGTTTTCTCTCAGAACCCTCTTTAGGCGATTTTAGGTTTAGTTCTAGAATTTTATCTTCACGCTCTTGGATTGTAATTTTGAGATTGGAGTTTGATTCTGCCTTCAACTTATACGATTAATTCCAGGTTCTCTCCCAATTCTCCTTCCTCTTGTTCTTGATTATTTCGGGTTTGAGTTGTCATGGTTATTGGATTGAATATTACGATTGTTGTGTTAAACATGATTGTAGGCTAAATCCTTCAACTTAGGTTGGGATTAACGCCGAATATATATTGTTGAACTATGAACTAGCCCAATCCATGCTTTCCCTTTGTTTGTAATTGCGAATTCTACTATGCACGCCACCTGTTCGATGAAATGCTCGAAAGAACATTCATCCTTTTTATTGGGGTTTAGGGGAGCGTTGAGAGACGGAGCCTTTACCTAGTGCGACTTAGTACACGATTAAGGTTTTAACATGAGAATAGTTAAGCTTTAATTGGGATTTGAGATTGTAGATCTTGTAATCCTTCAACTTTTAGTCCTATGAAAATAGGCGACTATGGTTCTACGATTAGTCTTCGACCCTTGAGAGAGGGAGGAGATGGGCTTAATTGGCAATCTATCCATTCTTGATGCATGCTTAGGATTGTTTGATTGGGTTAGTATCTGATTCACCAGCATATTCGTGCCGTTAACTCCAACCTAGGTGCCTTCCATTCTGCTGTTTGATTCACTGTTTAATCGTCTAAATTCCTTAGTTTAATTCTCAAAAACCCCTATTGTGATCACCTAGCTTGAGTTGTCTAATTAGTTCCGGTAATTGAGGCCAAGTTCCCTGTGGATTCGACCCGTACTTGTCAGTTGCTAGCTACAGCTACGCCGTGCACTTGCGGTAATTAAAACTGCTAACATTTGTCTTTTAGTCTGATGCTCCTATGTCAATTACCCATGGGACTGAATCACTATTTCTTACAGCATTGCAAGCACTAGAATGAGGGCTAATGGAAATAGTACCTGCAAAACGAGCATAGGAACCCATAGCCTCTGGCTTTTGATCAACAGGTTTTCCCTTCATGAGCTTCATCATCACTTGTGCCACTGTTTGAACAAAGGAGTTATCAAGATGAGATCTACTACGAGTGCTTTCTGTGAGATGCTTGAGTCATCCAAAGGACTGTCATGCATGTTTACATGATGAACAACATTAACAGTAGCTTTTATATTCCTTTTCCCTTTAGCATTGTCCCTGGGACCTTTATACTAGTCAGGATATTGAAAACACTGATCCTCTGTATGCCCTGATTTATTGCAATGATTGTGAAATCTATTACTCTTGTTTCTCTTGGAATCTTTTCTTAGTTTATGAGGGTCGTTCGCTAAAAATCAGATGTTGTGCCAGCATAACCACCATTCTTAGTCTTTTGCACGCAAGCTACAATCTCATTTCCATTATTAATGTATACTAGCTAGTAGCCAACTTCTACTTTTCCACCCTACAGATCATAGAGTAGGCTTTGATGACACTATGTAAGGGATCTACTAGCAAGATTTGAGCCCTAGTTGCATCATAATTGTCATTAAGATGCAATAAAAATTTGATTAACTTGTTTATTTGCTCCAATTCAACTATTTTTTTTTTTTTTCATGGTAGAACAAGTAGTTGCAGACTTGCAAATAGGAATCTCACTTAAATTTTGTAGTTCATCACAAAGCTTCTTGGGCTAGGTGAAATAGACAGCCCCACTATCATTACCTTGTTGTAACTCAGCAATTTCATTTTCCAATTAGAAAAGAAGAGGACCATTGGTTTGGCCAAACCTTTCAATTAATTCTTCCCATAACTCTTGAGCAGAATTGACATACAAGAATTCATCTGATAATTCAGGAATGATGGAGTTAAGTAGCCGACTTACCACCATATTATCACATTTGATCCATTGGTGATATTTTGGGCTATTTGGATTTGGTCTGGAGCATGTTCCATCAATGAATCCATGCTTGCCTTTAGTATTCAAGTTGATTTGCACAGCATGACTCCATGGTTGATAATTCACACCATTGAGCTTATTGTTGACCAATTGAAAACCTCGATAATCCAAACTCTACAAGAACAAAGGAACATCAATGTAGTTTGATTCTTGATTTCCAATAGAGTTATCATCCATTGCAGACATTCTTGATCTAATTTACATATCCTAATCAACAATGAGGAATCCAAAGTAAATTATAGAAACCTAAATCAAATTGATGTAGGAGGGATTAATTGAGGAAACAACATAATGAATTGAGTAAGAAAAAATTGATAAGAATGATGTAAAAGCAGGATCGATTGATGAACAATGAATCGATCAAAGAATGGAGAAAATGAAGAATCATGATTCAGGATCAAAACCCTAGAGCTCTAATACCATGTGAAGAGTAATATGAGAAGGGAGAAGGAATTGCATGAAGGCAATGAGAGAGAAAAATGCTTTATCACTCTTACTCTCTCTACAGTAGACATGGTATTATATACACCGAGAGAAAGAATACAGAAGCTAACTAGCTAACTCTATGTACTAACTAACAGAATGCACTAACAAAATGCATAAATATCTCATCCACTTGCTGACATTTGTAACTACTGTAACACCTATCATCAGCTATATTCTTCAATTAATCATCTGAGGAGATCATGAGAGTTACTTATACATTGGGTACAAGTTGACCTAAGGCCTAAATGTTAGGCGTTATCCCAAATTCCTTCCTTAAACTCAAATTTTCGATCAATTTTGGCTGCTACCCAGGTCGTTGGTTGCAGAAGGAATAATCAGTTTATGGAAGTTATTACGCTTCCTTTCTGCAGATTAAAAATGACCCATAGTTTTGGTTGAAGATTTTGATTATTTGGAAGGTTATCTTTTGGGAGTATCTTCTTCTATATATATAAAAAAATATGGTGCTTGAAACCCCAGGCATATCTAACGGTTGAAAATAGGTGTAATACCCTGTCACTTAATCTTGCTTAATTAGTTTTAATTCTTGTGTTAGTTACATGGTTATAATTAATCAAAGTAGAGAGCCGTGCATTATTCTACTGTCAAACAAATCAATGCTTGATCTAAGAAATTTCGATTTCGTAGAATTTCCTTTGAGTATATAAAATCTCATATAATCATGTGAAAGTATATAATTTCCTACAAATATGCGTCTACACCCGAGTGAGGTGGGAATTGACCGGGCCATAGCAATTTCTTAAAAGCGAAGGAAAGGAATTGAATTAGTGAATCGATGCCAGCCAAATGTATGGTCAATGTTGAGCCATGTGGGAAAAAAAAAAAAGAGCATTAGGATAAGCTTGCATTATATTGATATGACTTAGTAATTGTCTTAAAAAATATATTGATAAAGATTAAACAAATGAAAGAATTACTGTATAAAGTGGGAGATGGACTCCTAAAATAGTATGTGGAGTCTTGTGAATATAGCCAGAAAATAAATCCAAAAAAAGAAGAAGAAGAAGAAGAAGAAAGCTCCACATTTCACCCATTTCCATCATTATCTTCATTTGTACAAGGTAATCAATCATTTTTCCATCCTTTTGTCTCGATTGAATGTTAACATGAATATCCAACTTAATCCATGAGCAATACATGTGGTTAGTTGGATAATTTTTTTGATAAATTGAGTTGTGTTGCCTAATTGCATTCTTGAAAGAAGGCATTGAGATGTATATTATGCATGAATGAACAAAGTATGTCAATTTACTTGAATTGGTTCATGATAATTGCTTGAATTTAGTATAAAATTGGGTGCTTGTTTTAAATAATGATGAAATGAGGATATAGGAATGTTGTTGTCTTTTAGATTGTTAGTTGTTACATGAGTAAAGTGACTGATGAAATTGGAAGTGAGAAAAAAGAATTGAGCATTTGGGTTGTGCAATTGTAAGAGTTTCAATCCCAATTAGATTGGGTGTATGTCTATCTTATTTGGGTAACTTGTGCTTGAGGGATTGAGTTAGGTTCTTCGTTAACTTGAAAGAAATATAAAAATTAAAGATTTATGTTTAGAAATAGATGTGGAGCTAACTAGTGAAAGAGTAGGGTTTTGGTGAAAGAAGATACTTAGTTAAGTGTTCAAGTCAATGTTTAGTGAGAAGTTGGAGATCGAAAAATGAGTCAAGTTGGTTAAATGAGCTAATGGAATTGGTTAGTCTAAATGTCCAGTTAAGAGGTTCATTAAGCATTTGGTTCAAGTAATCAACGGGTGCTGATTGAATTAATCAATCTTTTGTTTGAGCTTAAAATGTCAAGTTTGAGATTGATATACATAGATGAAACAACCTCAATAATGAAACGAAAAGGGGTCATTCGAAAGCATAAGTGTAGGAAAAAGGTGTGTAACATAGGTACTCGAGGTGTTAAGGTCAAATGGAATTGGTGAGGGCCATACTAACTAATTTGATTGAAGCAACTCTGGTTTGTATGGAGCTAAAATTACATTCAAGGGGGAATGATTGAACGACAGCATAATTACAGAGGAAAGAAGAACACTAGTATTTATTTGATCAAGTGAATGATGGCAAAGGGAGGAAAAATCCCTTGAGACGCTTCCTAAACAAAAATTTACAATGTTAGTCCATTAGTTTATAAATTTTTGAAATTGAAAGTACATTGTTATTATAGAATAAAGTTTTATAAAAGTGAATTCTCATGAACACAAAACTTGCATTGAAGTCTTGCAGAAAGAACAGTCGTAAACTAAGGTGTAAAAGATAACACTCAATTTTTACAGGTAAGTTACTGCTGTACCCTTAAAAGATGTTCGAATTAACATTTGCTAATATTACCAAGTTTTATTCGATCGCTGGAACATTAAGGACCTGTTTCATTGTTAATCGCTCAATGCAATGTTCAATATTTAATGTTCCACATTCAAATTTGTTGTTCATAGTTTCTGCTAGTAGAATTCATTATTTATGCCTTTCCCGTTAAACGGAAAATTCACAGTTCATTGTTTATTGATGCCATGGTTACTATTCATAGATTTGGGTCCTAGTCCGGGCTAAGAAAAAATTAATAATCGATCTTTGAATATAGAGATCCATAAAAGACATTTACAAAGCATAGTTTTAATATTGCGAGCGTGCTCATTGGCTCCTTGCAAATAGTTATTGACTGTATAGGGGTAATGTATTAAGCTATAACTCATTTTTCCACTATTTGTGTTTTCCAAACTGTTTTAGGAAGGAAAAGCAACTTAAGGTGAAGCAAGAACCTGTAGTGGTTAAGGGTCTAGGTGGGCCAGAGCAGTGATTGTTAATCCGCAACCCTAGTTAGTCATTTTGAGGGCTTGGAAAACGACTTATGTTTTGAGCACGTGTGCGGCTTCAGTGAAATGTAAATCCATTTTAGACGTAATTAAATCATTGTGTGATACCTACTTTGAAATGTTTAATAGCAATCTTATACCTTATTTGGTGTAAATATTATAGCCGGCGGATGCTACTTATCGGGTCGACTCTACTTCTTTATTTGCAGCCTTGTCCCCAAGGGATCGTAGTAATGCCCTAGCTTGATATCGCATTCTGTTGACTCACAATGCTTATTATTAAAGACATTTAGAAGGTGATTAGGCTAGAGCGTTATAGAAGTGATATCAGAGCAAATGTAGAAGTCAGCATGACTAGATTAATGTCGTTATTTGCAGTCAAGATTACTATGACTTTATGTATGTCTAGGTAAATGAGATAAATTCATAAGAATAAGGTTAGTTGTGTAAGGACTGAATGAACAAGCGCTGGGGTAGACGAAGACGTGAAAGATTCTATAAAAAGCGTATAGATAGATGGCAGGACAAGACCCTTTTAAAGTCAGGCCCCATGAGAACCCTCAAGGTCCCCTACTTACCCCAGAACCTCCCCAAGAAGACCCCTTCCCCTCATTGCCACTTACCGCAGAGTTATCAATTGATATAGAGAGATATAAGATCGACATATCTGATATCTGGGCTGAGGGCGACAGGCATGATATGTGAGGAGGAGGAAATAATGGTGATTGTAGTGATTCAAGTAGCATGGTGAGTGCAATCGATATTCCTGAGTCCCCTAAGGTGATAGAAATAAGCTCTGACGAGACTGAGGAAGAGTCTTGGAGCTTTGGATCTGAAACTAGTAACATCAATTATCCATACTACAAGACCAGGGGGTGGAACAGGAAGAGGAAGCAAGAGAAGGAGTTCGATATGTAAATATGTAAATATGTAAAGTAGCATGCAGGGAACTAGCCCTTATAAGGGGAGTAGCAAGGTTAACAATGGTATAGGACTTCAAGTCATAAGGTTAGAATAGTATCTGATCTAACCCCCCATCCACCCATTTTGTTTTAAGGGGTGGTTTCCTTTTTTTTTTCTTTCTATTATGGAGACTATACTCCTCGTAGATTAATGTTGCATATGATTTGATTAAGTTAATGAATATGCATAAGTTTTACATATATGACTACTGAAGTTGTTAAAATACTTACGAATGAAATGACCAATAATGGAATCCATGGAAGAATATAGTAATACGGTAGTTGGCGTCTCTTGCCTGGCCAGGATGAACAATCAAGGTAATAACCTTCGCAACATGAGGGGAATGGCCTATGAATAAATGATGATGAAGATAAAACATGAATTTGTAGTCACGAGGAATATGGATGAGTGGGAGCTAATATGTTTGTGTATATGATGAACATAATGTTGAAGCCAAAAGACAACATTCTAGAGAACAATTTGTAAAGGAACGATGTAGAATCTGGGCCAGTCGGCTCAGTCAATCAAAATTTCTCCTGTAGTAACCCCTCAAAGAAGTCAGAAATCTGTTTGTGTACCCCCAAACCATGAAAATGTTAAGGGTTAAAAGGAACTACTGGATGACTTAGATTTTGAACTGATAGTAAAGTTGTGGCTAAAGTAGCAAAGAAGTTTAAGAGTTTTGGATCTGAAAAGGTTGAGAAGAAAACAAGTCTTTTCATTCAGTTGCAAAACGAAATCCTAAAACATATGATGGCAAGGAAGACTGACACTGGAAGAATGGACTAGGTAGACGGAAAAATATATATATATATATACACATTTGATGTTGTGGAGGTTTCTGATAACAAGCGTGTGACTATTGGTGCCTTTTACCTCATTAAACAAGCTGACATCTGGTAGGGAACAATTAAGGCTACCTTCCAAAATTTCGAGGCTACCTGAACCAAGTTTAGTGAAGTGCTGCGAGCAATGTTTTGTCTTATGCACTTACAAAAGCAAAAGCAGGGAGAGTTTCTAACCCTGAGACCTATCGATAATGGGGTATGCAAGTTGCTTTACTGAACTCTTGAGGTTTCCCTCAGAATATGTAGCCTAGAATCGGATTAAAATGTTAAGATTTGAAAAGGGCCTAGTGCCTTATATTAGGAACCAGATAGCGGGATAACCCGTGCAATCCAATCAAAAATTGTATGAACATGCCGTTGAAATCAAATAAGTGAAAAATAAGTTAAGAATGGCCAATTAGGCCAACCCTAAGAAAAGATGGAATAAGAGAGGCACTCAGGTTGAGAGATTTCCTAGTAAGAAACCTACCAATGTGATACCAAATCATTAAGGTCCAGCACTTACTAGGAAGTACTGAGCCAAGTGCAGTCGTACAAATTACAACACCTTGGAATATAAGGTGGGAGCAAATCATTGTTTTCGGTGTAGAGATTCGAATCATCTGAATGCCAACCGCTAGATCTACCCAGCTGGGTAATGGACCTGCTCCAGCTCCTAAAGATAGAAAGACCCCATCCCTATAACCAATCACTAAGTGTGCAAAGTTTATGCAATCAACATGAAGCAGGTCGACAACTCAGGAGCGGTTGTGACCGGTACACTTACTTTTAGTTCAGCATCCTTGTCATTTTATTGATTTGGGAGCTACATATTCATTTATTTCATCAAAAGCTGCATCTTAGATAGGGGTGGATATCATATAAATATGTTGCAAATTTGGATGTAAATTTGCCCATGGAGAAAAAAAAGAGTAAAATGTAGTGTTATGTACAAAAATTGCCCTGTGACACTAAATCAAGATGAGTTTAAGGGAGATTTGATACAGTTAGGTCTATTGAAATTCGATAATTTTAGAAATGAATTGGTTTTCAAGGCAAGGGACAAAGATTGATTGTTAAAAGCAAAGAGTATCACTAAAAGGGAAAGGGGGAAGAAAGATGTATTTTTGAGGAAACAATAGAAGCAAGGAATGTCCTATAATATCCTTGATGGAAATTAAAAAATTAGTTAGACAGGGATGTGAGACATACCTGTGCTGTGTTATAGAAGATAGGAAAAAGGAAATAAAACTTGAGGACATTCTGGTGATCAAAAAAAATTTCCAAATGTGTTCCCAGAAGAAATCCCTGGGCTACCAGCCAAAAGAGAGACTAACTTTGAAATAGAGTTGGAACTAGGAGCGCCCCCTATCTCAAAACCTCTATATAGGATGGCCTAACAGAGTTGAAAAAAATTGGAAGTGCAATTGGAAGATTTGTTGCAAGGGAATTATATAAAACCAAGCGTAAGCCAGTAGGAAGTACCAGTATTATTTGTGAAAACAAAAGGATGAAGCTTTAAGATTGTGCATAGATTACAGAGAACTAAACAAGATCATCATGAAGAATAATACCCATTGCCTAGAATTGATGATTTATTTGATCAACTACGAGGAATGAGAGTCTTCTCAAAGATTGATCTTAGGTCGGGGTACGCCAATTAAGAATTAAACCAGAGGATATCCCTAAGACGGCGTCTAGGACTTGCTAGGATCATTATGAATTTATGGTGATGTTGTTTTGATTAACCAATGCTTCTGCATCCTTTATGGATTTGATGAGCCAGGTGTTTAGGATGTTCTTGGATAAATTTGTAGTTGTTTTCATTAATGATATCCTACTATATTCAAAAATTGAAGAGGAGCATAATGGGCCTTTGAGGATTATGTTACAGCCCTAAGGAAGCACAAGGTTTATATTAAGTTATCAAATGTGACTTTTGGTTGTCGGAAGTGAACTTTCTGGGACATGCGATATTTAAAGAAGGGATCACAGTAGACCCATAAAAAGTAAAGGCAGTCACTAATTGGCCAAGGCCTGCTAACGTTACTGAGGTTCAGAGTTTCTTGAGTATGGTCAGATACAATGGATTGTTTGTGCAAGATTTTCCAAAAATCACCCTGCCTTTCACTAACCTGTTAAAGAAGACCACCAAATTTGAGTGGAATGACAAGTGTGAAGTTATCCTTTAAGAACTGAAGTACAAGCTTACTGTTACACCAATTCTACCTTTACTGATAAAAGGATGAGAATTTATAATTTGTAGTGATGCCCCTAGGAAGGGAATATGATATGTTTTAATGCAAGTTGGAAAGGTCATAGCCTATGCAACTAGCTAGTTGAAGCCATATGAGAAGAATTATCCCACCTATGACTTGGAGCTAGTTACAGTAGTTTTTGTACTGAAAATATGAAGACACTACCGCTCTAGTAGCCCTTGCAATATTTTCACTGATTACAAAAAATCTCAGATACATCTTCACTCAAAAAGGATCAAATTTAAGGCAACGTAGTGGTTAGAGCTTCTGAAGGATTATGACCTCCAAATTCAGTACCACCTATGAAAGGCTAATGTTGTGGCTAATGCTTTAAGTTGTAAAAGGCGTCATAATATAAGCACTATGGTAATGGTACGATCGGAAATTTTGAGGGATTTGGAAAATATGGGCACAAAATCTGTGCTACTGTAAGCACTTGGGTTGTTTCTTGGAAGTATGGTGGTTCAACCTATTCTCTTGGATGAAATTAAGCAGTCACAAGTGGGAGATAAAGAGATAGAAAGGATTAAGGCAAATATGAGCAAAGGAAAGGTATTGGGTTTTGTAGAGGATAAACAGGGCGTTATTAGATTCTAAAATCAAATATGTATGCCTCAAAGGATAGAGTTGAAAGAAAGGATAATGTATGACATCCATAATACAAAGTATTCCATCCACCCAGGAGGAATAAAAATGTATAGAGATTTAAAACAAACCTTGTAATGAAGCAACATAAAAAGAGATATAGCCAAGTATTTGGATAAATGTCTTACTGATCAAAGAGTTAAGGATGAGCATCAATGACCTGCAGTGAATTAAGACCGCTTGAAACTCCTACATCGAAAGGGGACTCTATTTTGATAGATTTCGTAATGGCATTAACTCTGACATCATCAAGTAAGAGCACCATTGGGTGACAGTTGATAGACTCACCAAGTCTGCTCGTATTGTTGTAATACATGATTCTTGGGAAGTGGACAGGTGGCTCAAATTTATGTCAGAGAAGTGGTGTTATTACATGGTATACCTCAGAACATTGTTTCCGACAAAGACTCAAGGTTTCAAACCCAATTTTGGAAGGCTTTACAAAAAGCCTTTGGTATAAAGCTGTAATTTAACGGTTCCTACCATCTCGAGATGGATGGACAAACTTAAAGAGTAAATTAAAATTGTTGAGGACATGTCACGAGCTTGTGTACTGGATTTTCATAGAAAATGGGAGGAGTATTTACCCCTTGCAGAGTTTTCGTATAATAATAGCTCTCAAGCTAGTATAACAATGGCCCTTTTCTAAGCGTGATATGGTAAAAGATGTAGAACTCCCCTTTGTTGGAATGATTTAGAGGACATTCTAATTTTTGACCTAAAATGATTCAAGAAATGGTGGACAAGATCAAAGTTATCTAACAAAATATAAAAGCAGTAGAGGAGAGGCAAAAAGTATATGCCGATCGAAGGTCGAAGCCTTTGGAGTTTGAACAAGGGGATAAAGTGTTTTTGAAAGTTTCTCCTATTAAAGGATTGCAGAGATTTAATGTTAAAGAAAAGGAAAGACCACGGTCTGTTAGGCCTTACGATATCATTAAGAAAATCAATCTAGTTGCCTACCGCTTAACCTTACCACCTGACTTACAACATGTGCATGATGTGTTTCATACTTTGCAATTTCGAAAGGACGTGCATAATCCAACTCATGTAATAGTTTATGAGCCCTTGGAAGTTGAGGTTGATGGGTTAACTTATGAAGAACGACCCGTGAAGATAGTTTATCGAAGAGCAAAACAACTATGCAACAAGGCCAAACCTTTTGGTCAAAGTCATATGGACCCATCATGGAGCTTCTGAGGCTACATAGGAAACTAAAGATGAAATGGAACATTGCTATCCATATTTATTCGAAAGGTATTTTTAGCGTAAGTTTCGAGGACGAAACTTTCTTTAAGGGGGGGAGGATGTAATACCGCGTCACTTAATCATGCTTAATTAGTTTTAATTCTTATATTAGTTACATGGTTATGATTAATCAAAGCAGTGAGCCGCGCATTATTCTACTATCAAACAAAGCAATGCTTGATCTAAGAAATTTCGATATTGCGGAATTTCCTTTAAGTATATGAAATCTCGAATAATCGTGTGAAAGTATATTTATTCCTACAAATATGCATCTATACTAGAGCGAGGCCGGAATTTACTGGGCCATAGCAATTCCCTAGTAGCCAAGGAAAAGAATGGAATTAGCGAATCGATGCTAGCCAAATGTATGGTCGATGTTGGGCCATATGGAAAGAAAAAGCATTAGGATAAGCTTGCATTAAATTGATAAGACTTAGTAATTATCCAAAAAAAATATACATTGATAAAAATAAAACAAATGAAAGAATTACTATATAAAGTGGAAGATGGACTCCTAAAATAGTATGTGGAGTCTTGTGAATATAGCCATAAAATAAATCAAAAAGAAGAAGAAGAAGAAGAAGAAGAAGATGAAGATGAAGAAAAAGAAAGCTCCACACTTCATCCACTTCCATCATTATCTTCATTTGTACAAGGTAATCAATCCTTTTCCCATCCTTTTGTCTCGATTGAATGTAAATACCATGAATATCCAAATTAATCCATGAGTAATTCATGTGGTTAGTGGGATAATTTTTTTGATAAATTGAGTTGTGTTCCTGATTGCATTCTTGAAAGAAGTCATTGAGATGTATATTATGCATGAATGAACAAAGTATGTCAATTTACATGAATTGGTTCATGATAATTACTTGAATTTAATATGAAATTGGGTGCTTGTTTTAAATAATGTTGAAATGAGGATATAAGAATGTTGTTGTCTTTTGGATTGTTAGTTGTTACATGAGTAAATGACTGATGAAATTGAAAGTGAGAAAGAAGAATTGGGCATTTGGGTTGTGCAGTTGTGAAAGTTTCTACCCCAATTAGATTGGGTATATGTCTATCTTGTTTGGGTAACTCATGCTTGAGGGATTGAGTTGGGTTCTTTGTTACTTGAAAGAAGCATAAAAACTAGAGATTTATGTCTAGAAATAGATGTGAAGCTAACTGGTGAATGAGTAGGGTTTTGGTGAAAGAAGATACTTAGTGAAGCATTCAAGTCAATGTTTAATGAGAAGTTGGAGATCGAAAAATGAGTCAAGTTGGTAAAATGAGCTAAGGGAATTGGTTGGTCTAAATGTCCAGTTAGGAGGTTCATGAAGCATTGTATTTTTGGTTCAAGTAATCAACGGGTGTTGATTAAATTAATTGGTCTTTTATTTGAGCTTAAAATGTCAAGTTCGAGATTGATATACATAGATGAAACAACCTCAGTAATGAAAAGAAAAAGGGTCATATAAAAGCATAAGTGTAGGAAGAAGGTGTGTAACATAGGTACTTGGGGTTTTCAGGTCAAATGGAATTGGTGAGGGCCATAAAAGTTGCTAACTAATTTGGTTAAAGCAACTCTAGTTTGTATAAAACAAAAATTACATTCAAGGGGGAATGATTGAAAGGCGGCATAATTACAGAGGAAAGGAGAACACTAGCATTTATTTGATTAAGTGAATGATGGCAAAGGGAGGAAAAGTCCCTTGAGACGTTTCCTAGTCCCTTGGTTTACAAATTTTTGAAATTGAAAGTACATTGTTATTATAGAATAAAGATTTATAAAAGTGAATTCTCATGGATACAAAACTTGCATTGCAGTCTTACAGAAAGACCAGTTGTAAACTGAAGTTTAAAAGGCAACACTCAATTTTTACAGGTACGTTACTGCTTGTACCTTTCAAAGATGTTTGAATTTACAATTGCTAATATTATCAAGTTTTATTCGGTCACTGGAACCTTAAGGACCCATTTTATTGTTCATCGTTCAATGCAATATTCAACGTTTAATGTTCAACATTCAATGTTCATTGTTCATAGTTTCTGCTAGTAGAATTCATTATTTGGGCGCTTCTCGTTAAACGAGAAATTCACAGTTCATTGTTAATTGATGCCATGGTTAGTGTTCATAGATTTGGGTCCTAGTTCGGGACAAGAAAAAGTTAATAATCGATCTTTGAATATAATGCTCCACGAAAGACATTTACAAAGCATAGTTTTAATATTGCGCACACGCTCTCTGACTCTTTGCAAATAGTTATTGACTATACAAGGGTAACGTATTGAGCTATAGCTCATTTTTCCACTATTTATGTTCTCCAAACTATTTTAGGAATGAGAAGCAACTTAAGTTGAAGTAGGAATCTGCAGTGGTTATAGGCCCCGGAGAAGTGGGTCAGAGCAGTGATTGCTAATCCGCTACCCTAGTTAGTCATTTTAAGGGCTTGAAAAACGACTTATGTTTTGAGCTCGTGTGCAGCCTCAGTGAAATGTAAATCCATTTTAGACGTGATTAAATCACTGTGTGATGCCTACTCTGAAATGTTTAATAGTATTCTTATCCCTTATTTGGTGTAAATATTGTAACCGGCAGATGCTACTTATCTGGTCGACTCCACTTCTTTATTTGTAGCCTTGTCCCTAAGGTACGACGGTAATGCCCTAACTTGATAGCGCATTCCGCTAACTCATAAAGCTTGTTATTAAATGCATTTAGAAGGCGATTAGGCTGGGGCGTTACAATAGGCTTGCTTGAGTTTCTCTGTATATACTAGGTTGTTCAACCTTGTTGAATGTGGACATTTGAGGTGCCGTTTAGAGCTCTTTTGGGCATTTTGATGTAGCTAGGTTAGGTACCTCTTAGCACATTTGGAGTTCTTTGAGGACGGTCTATCAATATTCTCGTTGATGATGAGAAGAGTTTTGGTTTTGGGTATTGAGAGTTTGTGTGAGGTGTAATCTCTCTTTAGTTTCATCTCTTGTGTTGTTGAGGTCGTCTATTGCACTCTTTCTCACACAACCAATATGTTGTGCTCGTCGTTGCTCATGATTTTTCCCATTTGGGCTTTCCACATTAAATCATGTCTACTAAATCTATCTTACTTCGTTATTCTCGATTTATTGCTTTCACTACTAGAAAAAGCGCTATTTACGAAGGAAAAGCCCTTGTAAAAAGTTGTTGAAACCATCGTTATATATCTTTGACGGCGGTATTTAAATCCGTCTTCAACCGTCGTAAAAGGCTTGGTCGTAAAAGGCCTTTTATAAACATTCCGTTGTAGAATATTTGCATACTGTTACAATGATTTTTTATAACCGTTGTCATAGGACCTACTTCTTACAACAATTGTTTTTTGTTGTAAAAATCTTAAATCATCCTTGACTGTTTGTACCATTGCATTTAGCATGGGAACCGTCGTAATTGCAAATTTCTTACAATAATTATTAACTTGATGTACAAAAATCTAATTATTTACGACTACTTTTTCCGTTGTAGCTAACTTGATTATCAATTTTGTTCTAATTCTTTTTTTTATAAATAGTCGTAGAGAACCCGATTTTTGTAATATATTTACAAGACTAATAACTTAATGAAATTTATATAACATTAAAGAGCGTGGAGAAGAAATGAAACATAAACTATTTAGATTCATATAAAATGAAGATCTCTAAGATGCATGTTTAGGAATGTACACATCCAACAAAATAGCCTCAACTCAATATAAATGAGACTAAAATACTAGCCTATTTACCAAAAATAGTAGGCCTAATTACCAATTAAAATTACCCAAAATAGGCCTATTTACCAAAATGATAGGCCTATTGACCAAAAAAAAGGCCTAGCTGTTCAATACAAATCAACGGCCACAACAACAACAACTAATCATCGTGTGCCTGATAATACCCACACATCATCTACACTTGAAACCTACAAAGATGGAGAAATTTCAAACCTTTTAGAGTGTGCATATTTCCTTAAATAAAGCAAATATGGCATGATAATCAGGCACAAAGACAACAAGCAAACTAGAATATGTGATATTAAATCCAGATTCAAGGATGTCACTACCTAATATCACAAAAAAGTAACACACCACATAGGGCGGCACTCAACAGGATAAATGAATCACCATATATTCATCCATCATCAACCCATCGCCAAACAACAAATAGGCTACATTTTTGTGGCAATTGTTTTTCTTTCCTTAAAGGAGAAGAGCATGCAAATTGCAGCAATAAAGTCAAAAATTAGTTTATAGTCAGCTCAACTATATAGGCATCATTATAGACCAAATAAATGAGAATAGAATAGCAGTGAAAAGAGTAAATTTTTCTTCAGGAAGACCACCTTTTGTTGGTTGCTAGCTAGCAAGTAGAAACCCTAATCAACACTTTCCCATCTTTATTTCAACTTTTCCTTTTATCCTCCCTTCTTCAATTCCGCCAGTCCCAACTCAACCCCCAGAGTTTACCCTAGAGCTTCTTCAGTACTCCCATTGAAATTAAACCATCCATATACACACATGTACTTACATAATTGTGGATTTAAGTCAAAAGTGGATCTAATTAGGCAAGGCGAGAAGCCCCTTAGTCAAACTCCAAGATGTGATGATGATGGTGATAATGTTGATGTAGTTGAAAATGATGATAAGATGAATAAGATGGTCTACTCTTCAGCTTAATCTCAATATGACATGTCTACCATGGTTTCTGCCCTATATCTTTTTCATGGAAAAAACCCAAAACTCTTAGCCTTGTTCTAAGGGGGTTGGTATAATGCCATTTGTGAAAAAGGGGGAAAAACCATAAATGCAGTCTAAATGACTACTATGAGAGGGACAAATGCACACCAACTACATAGGACACCTTGCATCTGTGATCCTCTTGGTATCCATAGTAACATACCATGTCACAGCATTTGCACATAACAAAACCTCAATCAAACACAACCATTATTTATATATGAGACATCCCATTTTCAAGTGAACTAACACCCTTTTTTGGTCAAAAAGCCCGCATCAACACAGAATCAAACCAAACAGCCTTTGGAGACTTTCATCGAACAGGTGGTGGCATCAGGTTTTCATAACTTTGCCAGGTAGTAAGGGTTGGAGGAGGGCAGTAAGGAAAGAAAAAGGAAGAAGAGATGTATACAACCACATGAGATAATTATAGATTAAAAACATAATGAAAAGTGTTGGAAAGTACTTACCTGGTTCATCCAAAAACATAAAACATGTCTGTGAGCATGATTTTCCCATCAATGAGCTGAAGAAGGTGGCAAGATGTTGGATAGTTTTTGAAAAACGATGTCCATAAGCACCTTGATTTCACCTTGAAGCTCCCCTATATCTTTCTTATGATCAGCTTGCATATCATTAATCTTTTTCTGATGGTCAGCTTCGAGATGCTCAATGTTATTGAGTCGGCTTTCCAACTCGCTAATATGCTGATTTTTCTTTTCAAGCTGAGCTTTCAGGTCAGCCTTGCTGGGTTCAGGTCCTCTAACATCGTTCGGTTTCATACCTAATCCAAAGCATATTGCACAATCTCGATCTTGAGGCCCGAAACATTTCTCCACAAGCTCAAATTGAGACATGGAAGGTTTCTTCTCTGATTCTCCCCAAATGTTGTCCTATGTTGAAAAATACAATGTTCCTAGCAATATGACAATTTTGAAAATTTAAACATAACACTAGCTGACAACAAAATTAGCAAGTTAATTAGCTGTACATATATAATTATATCTTCTTTTTCAAAGTCTCATCCTTTTTCTTTCGGGCGGATTTAAAAATCTCCACAACGTCTGGGACCTTTCCATCCTTACCACCTATTACATACAATGGAAAAAAAAAATAAACTTGACCCATGATAGTATGAACAACACTGTTTTGGTGAAAACAACTAGAAACACTTGCACACACCAAGTCTTCATGGACGACATCCCGAATCGGCCTACTGCCAGTACAAGGAAGCATAGTTAACTGTGCTCTGTTTTCAGAATTTATTGCACTCTTTATCTATAAATCACACCATTTAATAATTATAAGACTAGAGGCGTTGAAAAAAATTTACCTACAAAGAAGAAGCCATCAAATGTCAGCTAACATTTGATAGTACCTGGAAATCTGGATCCATATAGTGCTCCACTACCAGCCATTCCCAGTCTTCTTAGTCAAACTCTTAGGGATGTTATGTGGTTTTAGTGCTTCTTGAACAAACACTGGAAACCCCTTTGAGGTTATATTGCATCATTTCACCTCGCTAGCCAGTCCATAATCTTCGTGCACGGCTCATGAGCTCCTTTGGATGATGCTGAATACCCTCGCCTTTAAACTTACCCTATCACATGTAAAACTTGTCGGTGAGCGGTGTTTAGGATCAATTTTAAAAAATTAAAATTTCAAAATTTTAGGGAAAAAAAAACCCTAAAATTTATGCTTTCATACCACAATAGCAGCCCACAACTTCTCTAAGTCTTTAGGATCAATTTCCCTCCAACTATGCACTCTGATAGGTAACATGTAACGATCACGAACAAGCTTGTCGATATGTCTTATTAGGGCTCCTCCATTTTTACCCACTGGTCCACTATTATAGAAAGTCATATGGAGTTTCTCTTCATCTTTAAGAGAGGTTACTTGTCTGACCTTGTTCCTACCCTGAGGCCTTGAATTTGCACTCCACTTTCTTTTCTTGATTTCGCCACCAGTAGCAGCTAAGAACAAAAAAATCAGAAAAATAATAAGGAACTTATATTTCAATTGCAATCAAACCGTTAGTTACTAAAAAGCCTCAATGGGATCTGAAAATACATTGTAATCTAACTCACATGTTACTGTTATCTACTTGAGAACTTCTTGAAAGACATCAATTATTGTGGCCTCAGAATACAGGTTAGTAATGTTAGTAATGTCCTGCACATTATTAATACCAAGAAATACCACATCTATTCATACACTTTCAAATATGTACTTGCATATCTATCCTAGCTTGTTCGAAGCCACTCATAGTAGTTATTGGCCTCATAATACAAGACCTGGGAACTATCATCTCATGTATAATGATTAGTAAAGTTCACTTAATCGAGATATCTCAATCACCATTAACAAATGGAAGGCAAAATACAAGCAACAACCTCATCAGGACAACAAATAGACGTTTGTAGTTCAGCGTCCAATCAAATCCCTCCATGATAATTGAGCTTGGCAAAGTTTTTATTCGCGCATAATGATTCGTATCTGACATTGTGCATCAAGATAGCCTCATGCAAGTATTATTCGTCCCTTATTATTCATCCCCTTACAGAAACTGAAATTGGTGTTATAGATCAGAAAATCTCCACCCTACTTGTATCTTGCCGTTGTCACTCAAGCCAATCTTTTCACAACCCTCTTCAATAACTAATAACCCCATTGGATTTTGAGCTACAAACTACACCCACAAAAGGGACCCAAAAAAGGGGGATCTCTATTCTAATCACAAGTTCAATCACATATTCCAGATTTATTAGATTCTTGTAGTGATTACTTAATGAAGACTAATATAACTGTCAACTTTTTCTCTACTTCCCCCAAATCACAAATCAAAAGGTGCACTACTAATCTGATGCCCATAAACAACACCACTTTGTGCAGTTCTTTTGCAATCTTATCTTAATCAGACTGCTAAAATACATTAGAATTTGAAATATGTTACTTGCCAAACTATTAGCCACGGTCGACTTTTCAATTTCTCTACAGCCATCATTACTAGAAGAGTGCATGAAAGGGAAGAAAATTAACTTAGCAGGGGACTATATGTGTGGAGCATGCCAAGACATGAATTTCAAGAAGAGGGATTCATGCTAAAAGTGTAATTTCCCAAAGCACAAATCTGAGGCCAACATTCCAACTTTCATGTACAACATCAATGAGGTATTTTTACATGTATCTAGCATTACCAAAACATGTAATTACTAGTCCACATCTGTTGGAATTTAGGCTGCATTTGTATTGTTTGCTGAATACATGTAATTGATATTTGTGTTATTATAGACCACAATATGGTTGCACAACTACGCATGCAGGATGAAGTGCTATAAATGCAAGATACCAAGGAATTTTGGTAAGATTTTTCCCATCTTATTTAGCCAAAAAATGATAAAGATTAGCACCATTTTCATATCAAGCCTTCTCCAAAGTGAGGCCCTCTATCAGGTATATTAAATTCTTGATTTTTCTTCCCAGATCCAATTGCTTATAAGCCTCGAAATCATTCATTCATATTAATTTCAGCATTAATCTAGAAATAATCTAGCTATGGCTTTCATCTAATGTTGTTTGCATTTTGTGTAAACATGCAGTATATTCTGGAGACAAGTGTGTACCCAAGAGAACCAGAGCCCATGAAGGAACTCAGAGAGATCACTGCTAAGCATCCATGGTACGTATATGTTCTATCCCTCTCATCTTGATCTAACTTACATGATTAACTAGGGCACTAATAATTACATAGAGCTGAGAATGGGATGAATGATTAATTATTATGCAGGAATCAGATGACAACATCAGCAGATGAAGGGCAGTTTCTAAACATGCTACTTAAGCTGATTAACGTCAAATGTAAATAGTAGCTGAGTAACACCATGGATGAACACCCAACTGTTAAAATCACACCAAAGAAATGCAAATAAATAAAATTCACACCCAGCTGTTACTTAAACTGAACATGCTACTTTGGTAAGATTTCCATTGCAAAATCTAAATAGTAGCTTAGTAACACAACAAAAATCACACCAGAAAAATGCAAATAAATAAAAATCAAAATCATCAACTTTACTTGATTGCAATCGACAAGGTAAGAGACTACACAGCCCACATTTACGATTGTAATTTGCCTTATGAATGACTTATTGAGATACTCGTACCAGTTCAAGATGAACACCTAGCTGTTAATCCATCACAATCAATCTCAACCCCCCTCCCCCCAAAACCCCAAAAATGAAACACCCATTCTATAGCAGTTAACTGGTAGAAAGTTTTAAAAATTTCACCAATTACTAATTCAATTAGAGCCAATAATATCCTATTGAAATGCAAGTTAACACAGACACTAAGGAAACAAAACTAGGGGTTCCAGGTATATCTTCCATTTCCATTGCAAAAAACAAATAGTAGCTCAGTAACACCACAAAAATCACACCAGAAAAATATAAATAAATAAAAATCAGAATCATCAACATTACTTGGTTGCAATCGACATGGCAAGAGAAAACTGATTCCATCTACCAGCGAGGTTTTTGAAAAAAAGAAAGAAAATGAAGGATCGCAGGCCATAAAATTGAAGAAATTTCACAACAAATTGACTCAACGAAGAAATAAAGAACATAATCAAACAAATATGTGACGCAATGCATTGTAAGAGATAGGAGACGGAAGCGAGAAAGAGAGCAAATTACGCGAGAAAGACAAGATAGATGCCTTAAACCCTAGACAAATCGTTGCCTGAAATCACCAGCAACATTGCAAGCTTCAGTCCTTGTCCATTTTCTTAAACCCTAAATTTGACGTTGCCTTGAACCCTAGACGAACCATGGCTTCTTCCAATTGAACCCTAATATGAGGCTAGAAGAATCGTGCCTGGAATTGTGGCTTTAAATTTTAGGAGATTTGTGAGAGAAAGAGTTAGAGAGAGACAGAGATCTAGCCTTCGCAATCGCAATCGCGTTTCAAGGTAGAATGTAAGCAGCAGATTGAGTAAGAGAGAGAGAGAGAGGGTCGAGATTTGTGAGATGAGTGAGTGAGAATGGGCTAGCTAGGTTTAATTTTTTAGGGGGCTTTTTCAATTTGTGGGGAAAATTTTCCCACTAAAAGGCGCCTACTAGTATTCATGCTCAGGCCAACCCAAAGCTATCAAATCATTTGCAACAGATGTTTTCAATCATCTACAATGGTATTTTACATCCATCAGTGTTAAATAAATTTTAACAATGAGAAAAATTTCGATTGTAGAAGATCAATCAATGACAACGGTATTTTTGTACCGTCAAAAGTTACTGGTCGTAAATAAATAAATTTTGAGTAGTGTTCGCTTTTGCTAAATTGCTCAATTTTATCTTTGATAGTCTAAGGAGCCGTGTTAGAGCGATTTTTACCTAATACTATTTTATTATGAGCTCCTCGCGGCACCTTGTCAACAGCAAAATTGGACATGTAGCTCAATTGGGGAATCTTTGTCCTAGCAGAAGACAGCTAGTGCGATGTGCATTTTGTGAGTATAGCTAAGACAAGTTTAGATAAATTAAGTTAACCCATGACATGTGTATAAAACTCATGTTTGATGTTTAGGAAATATCTTAATAATCAACGAATTAAATTGGAACTTGAAACCCTAAAAAATGTAATTTTATAATACATCCTCCAATGCCCCTTCAAGCGAATTTAATTTGAGATTGAAGTTTAGATTTTACAAAGATCCTCTTATTTACCTTACACCTTAAAAATACAACACTAAGTTTATTAAAATTTGAATGCAAGACCCCTCAGTTAAAAAGACTTTAATATTATATCTCTAGTCATTTCATTTAAAAGCTTTGTTTAAACCAATAAATTTAGCAAATATCGCACTACCGCAAACTTGTCTTCATGTTGACACCATGCATACAAGCTCACCAATTGCGTATTCACACATTTAAAATAAGAGTATCCATCTATTAACGTCATTATCAATATATACTACCAAAAAAAAGTTATATGAGACACATTATGGTAGTCTATGTTGTACAAATATTTTGTCTCGTTTTTTTTTCCTTCAAACCTCCCATTTCATATTTTTGCACTAGCGAAACTTGATATGCAATGATAATATGCCCCACTATTTTACTCAAAAAAAAAAAAAAAAACTATGATAGTCTACTACTACGTTTGTTCTCTGCATTTCTTCATATTTTATAGTTTGATGCATAAATTGTATCGATATCACAGAATGTTACTATTACATATTATTTACTAAAATTGTTAGTTACAGAGCACACATCATCTGCACCAAGTAATAACACCATGAAAAAAAAATTAAGCCATGAAGTGAACATGTCAAACATAAAATCAAATTATAAGCAAGCAATCTCACCATCGTCATCAAGTTCAAACCAGTATTTGAGTTAGGTATATTTAGAGAGTACCCATAACTATTTGAAACTATTTTAAAGGTGTTCATATATACTAATTTAATTTCTTCCAAATAGATCATTAAAATTCTTTTTTGGGCCATGACACCCCTAACCTCTAGAGGGATCCGCCTATAAAGGTAGCATGTATAGTTTGAATCTGAATCAAACTTGATGTAACATGCACTAAAATCTGTACACCTATTATGTACACTTGTACCGTTGACATGTCTTGTTCAATGTGCTAATAATTCTTTCCCCCGAACGATTGTAACTAAAACTGTTTAAAATGCAGGGGGTTGGCGTTTTCTTCTCTCAGTTCACACTAGTTTTGTTGTTTTCTCTCTCCTTTTTTTCCCCTTTGTATTCTTTTTTTATTTTTTCTGAAGTTGGGCAATAGTGTTTTTAATTTGCCCACTGATGATAATCAAATGAGAAAATTCAGAACTGTGGGCTTGTTTTGGTTAGTTTAAATTTCGTTTTTGGAATATACTAAACGAAGTCGATCAAGGTACTTATCTACTTGATCAACTGCTTCAAGAACTATCTACATAAAACTTTATTTTCAGGTGTCAGTATGAGATAGCCTAGGCAGCCCACTTGAACATGAGCTACTAGCTGGTGGGAGCAATTAGAGTTTGTTCTTTTTTTGAAAAATATGGGTTGGTAAATAGATGAAGTTGATAGCGATGGTTAGGGGTGGGCGACAAACTAAGTATGCATTGGGTTAAGCGGTCAGCACGTTTAAAATAGGGCTAATAAAAGATCAGATCAATAATGGATTGGACCACTAATGGGCCAGCCCATTAAGGTATATTAATGGGCCGGATTGGGCAGGCACATTAACGGCCCATTTAGTGACCCATTATTTTTTTTACCTAATTGATACACTAGTTTGCATGTTTCAATTAGTTAACCTTATTATCAACCCTGTATATATATAATAATAATTATCATAGATCGTTATTTTACGCAACTTTATTCCATTTTTAAACGGGCCTAAAGCTAGCGCCCATGGGCCGACTTGGCCTGACCCATTTATTAGCTTGATTGTGTATTTTCTAACTTTAAATTTAGACTAGTTTAGTTTGGTTGAAAAATTACAAATACATTAGTTGAAAAATTAACTAACCAAAAATGCCCCTTAGGTGGTAATGGGCGGGTTATGTGTGGGACGGGTTGATTTGGCCCATAACCCAGCTCAACCCATTAACAAATGTACTGGACCCATCTCAACCCGTTTAGTTAATGGGCTCGCCCAATTCGGCTCAGCCTAATCCGTTGCCCACCTCTAGTGGCAAGTGATGACAAGGATCACCAGTTGGGCGCATTAGTCACGGCAAGAAGGATAAGAGGGAGGAATCCTGAAGAAGCATGGAATAGGTGTCTTATCTTAGGTACCTTTGTAAAAATTATTTAAAAAAAAAAAAGGAAGGTGTCCTATCTTAGGTGGCTCGAATATTTGGTGATCTTAAAAAATGGTCTCTGATCTTGTTGATTTTAGGTATTTACTTTTATTTAGTGACATTTGAGTTAATCTTTTAATTAGGTAGATATTGAAAAAAAACTAGCGAAACGACAAGAGATAGAAGAAAGCAAGATAAGAGAATCGGAAAAACCACTGTGAGGATTTCGGTCGAAGCTTAATTACTCGTCGGGCTAAATCTAGACAATACAATTAGAATCCATACAAATATATACAATTATATGTGTACATAGTCCAAGTAGAAATGAATATGAAGTTATCCAAGTAGAAATGAATATGAAGTTATGTACCACTTGTATATATTTCTTATCAAACTTGTGTTCTTTGATCAAACAACTTTCTAATTTGATCTTAGTTGTTGCAGAATAGTTAGCATTATTTTGATCCACCGAGTAATAAATGATGCAATAATAATTACAATACATTTGTAGGAACCTCAGCTGTAATTACTCCAGGCCTGCTGCATCATCGAAAGTTCTAATTTTTTGGAACTTATATTTTCACTTCTCTAACCAATAAAACTCCAACTTAAAGTATATAATAAAATATTTTTTATGAATCCACTTTATAATACACAAATTTTTTGTAACTATCTGAATAATATTTTTAATTTAAAAATAAAAAATAAATAACTAATCAAAAGAGGACAAACGAAAGTGTAATGACGGGGAGAATGCCAAAGCATGTTGCGTCACATGTCCCCCCATGTTTTACATGGGGTGAAACTTTACAGTTTCAGTTAATATGGAACTTGGGCCCCTCACTAAGGCGCGTGTCAGTGAATGGGTGCTCTTAATCACAACAAAAGGAAGGGGACGAGAAGCTTTTGATTTTGAGAGGACAAGTCATGACTGGATCAATGATTAAGGCATTAAGCCCAATACAAGGGCACTTTTCAATTTTGTTGGGGCGTGTCCTTTTGTCCGTTTTCTTTTAATCATTAACTTGGACATTCCTCTTTTTCACCTATTCATACATCTAAAAAAATTATACCTCAGGTCCAACTTACTAAAATAGATCAAAAACTTCCTCTTCTCTCCCCCTCCCCCCCCCCAAAAAAAAAAAACTGGTTGGAGGTAGGGGGTGTTGGCGAATTGCTGTTGGCAATTGGGAATAGCACGGTTGGAGAAAATATTTGAGGACCCTAACTTTTTGACATCCCGCCGTTAATGGTTTTTTTTTTTTTTTTTTGTGTCTTCTAAATCATGGCGAAGTTACAATAGGGTCAAAAGGGGTCGTGGCCTTTGTCCGCCCAACAATCCTTTACATATATTAGTTTATGCAACTTTGTGGATACAAGACTTATTCACAGATTTTCAATTATCAGTTTAAGTTTTTGGCCGAGTTGGCTATTGAATATGATATTGAAGTTTTTCTAAGCGAAATTTCTCAAGTTTGAATCTCAGCAACTACCCATATTTAATATTGCATAAGATAAGAGGCCCTTTGCAGTATCCGCGCTTCAGCCTCGAAGGACATTTGTGTAAAAGGTCATGTTGGAATACAAAACACACTCTTGAGTTTTTAATCATTGGTTTAAACTTTTAGTTGAGTTGATTTTTGAACAATAAACTACAACATAATGTACTTGGTGAGGCAAAGTGTTAAATTTTTTTTAATATAAATTGATTGTCAACATAGTGCTTTCTGGTGCAGTAGCATAGTGCTTTTTCGCTTGTCATGTGTATGCAAGTAATATTCTCTTCTGGGAGGAGTCATCGTTTACCTACCACGGGCTGTTAAGGTGTGTCATCTTCCTCTAATAGTTTGTTCTTGTCGCATAGCTCTAGCAACTGGCCCTTTCTATATATTTTGGCCATCTCTTGTTATGAGTCCTTAACTTTCCCATTAAATGTTTTCACAAAATCTTTTCTCTTTAAAATATTTTCACAAAATTCCTTTTTGTGGGCCTTTTGGAATCAGCCTCTCTATGGGTAAAAGTACCGGTAGAGGTAAGGTTGCTTACAGCTGGATCTCCCCAAGCCCCGCAGAAAGTGGGACCCACTGGGAGGTGGTGTTGTTGTTGTTGATAAATTGATCGTCAATAAAGAGTCATGTATATAAGCTCAAATGAGGTTCCAACCCAAAATCAATTGACAATTAGTGAAATAATTCACAAACTTATATACATGCTCAAGCCTTTTAATTTTGTCAATGTGAGACAACACCCGCTTTGATACTCCAACATGGCCTCTCATATCTAGGTTACTAACAAGTCTCGACATGCGCACACAATTTTAATAAAACAGGACGGTGACAAATCAAGATCGAGCAACTGCTCTGATAGCATGTTAAATTTTTTTATATCAATTGGCCCTCAAACGAAGAGTCATGAATATCAGCTCAAATGAGGTTCCAACCTAAAAAATATTGGCAATTGGTGGAGTAACTTACAAGCTTATATACATGCTCAGATGATCAGACCTTTTAATTTTATCAATGTAGAACAATACCCACTTTCATACTCCAACACAAAGCTAAGTTGTGGTATGTATGTTCAAATTGCGGAGCCGCTTACTTTCGATGCATTATTCTAGTTTTCTTTTAGCTGCCCAGCTTATTTTGTCCTCAACTACTCTTTTTCAATTATATTTTTCTTCTTTAGTTCATCAATTTTCTTCCCTCTATGTACGGCTGCTCATCGGTTCAAGGTTGAAGGCCGATTAAGCACTATTTAGAGGGCTGAGAATCGGACCGATCCAAAGTCAATCCAGACTGGATTGGGACTGGACCAATTTTGGACCGAATCCCATACTCAGATGCTATGGATTGCAGCATAAAAAAAAATAAAAAATAGAAATGTCCATTTTTCTTTTTTTCTCGTGGGCACAAATACCTTCCCCGTTGATTTGCTCCCCTCATGTTTTGTCTCCTCTGGTGTACTGCAATAATGTTTGGGAAGCTTATACATGCTTGTTGAATCTCTTAGTAGCTAAACGTTTTGATAAAACACAAAATTTGCTAAGACATTAGTCAAGAGACTAAGTGGTTAAGAAATGAGAAATAAGCAACCTACTTCTTTTAAATATTCTATTGATAATTTGATTGATACAATATCATCATAATTTTATTTGATTGGTGATTTAGGTAAATAAACCAAGGAAAGTATCCAGCCCATTCAAAGTTTGAATTTCAAATTTTGAAGAGACAAATTGATTGTCATCCATTATACTTGCTACACAATTTGATCTTGCATATTTAAAATATTCTATTGGCCATATTATCATACTACAAATTTATAAAACAATATCATGATCAAAGGATCAAAATCTCTTATATTTGATTGCAAAGAACAGATCTTATTTGAAGATGACATCTGCAATATTCTGTGAAGATATTATGCCGCATCATATCAACCAAAATCGTGGAAAGGAAGGCAAGAGAATCAAAACAGAAACTACTGACCAGAAATCAAGGGCTTAAAATACAGTTTCAGCATACACTGGGCAGAACTTCCTCTCTTGGAGCATGACCACTTATGCTTATAAATAGCGGCCAAACTGAGGAAGCAAAAAGACACAGAAGCAATGAACAAAAAACAGCATTGAGCGAATATTTCAAACCATTGTATTGAAAATTATTTTGTGATAAAAAGTTATGAGTGTATTGAGGAATTCTTTATTAAGGAGTGAACTTAGGAGTTTGTGTGAGGTTACAAATCCCCCATACTTAAATCAAGAGGTTGGTTTAAGTACTTGGGATCTCTAGAGTGAGGTAGCTCTAAGAGATTATGAGAGTCCATCTTAATAAAAGAAGTGGAGAGTTGAATCCTAGAGTTGGATAACTTTAGGCGGGGGCCTTAGCCTAATTGAGGCCCAACCTCGTTAAAATATCGTTGTGTATTATCACTATTTAAATTCTGCATTTACTTTCAAGTTTGATTTCAAGTTGATTTTAAATTATTGCAATCACCCTATTCATCCCCTTCTAGGACGATCCGACTCTTCAATTGGTATCAGAGCCAGTTCCATACTCTTTGACCTAATAGTCAAGTGGGTGGCAATCATGGCCTTTTCTGGATACTTCAATATTGAAGGATGCTCTACTGTTAGACTCCCTTCATTTAAAGGAACAAACTTTTCATAATGGAAAAATGTCAAGCAAATTTTTATTGAATCTACTGATATGGAATTGTGGGAAATTATGAACAATGGACCTTACTCTATTTCTAAGATTAAAAATGACAAGGGAGAATTCATTGATAAACCAAAAGATCAAGACACGAGTGATGATTGGGAAAAACTCACCAAGAATTCAAGAGCTAAGCATATTCTTTATTGTGGTTTAGATGCTAACGAATGTAATCGTATTTCTGCATGTGATAAAGCTCAGCAAATCTGGAACAAACTAATTGTTACTTATGAAGGGACAAGCCAAGTCCGTGAAACCAAAATGAATATGTTCATACATCAATATGAACTGTTCAAAATACAGTCAGACGAATCAATAAAAGATATGTTTAGTCGATTCACTTACATCACAAATAACCTAAAATTGTTTGGCAAGATTTATACAAATGAAGAAATGGTGAGAAAGATTCTTTGATGCCTCCCTAAGAACAAATGGGGATCGAAAATTACAGCAATCGAAGAAGTTGAAGATCTCAAGAAGTTAGAATTGGACGATCTTTTGGGGAAGTTCTTGACACATGAGATTCATCTCAAAGAAGACAAAGGGGAAAGCTCAAAGAAGGGAATAGCTCTAAAAGTCGCACAAGATGATTCCACCTCCGAAGAGGAAGAAACCAAGAAGCATTTTCAATGATCGTTCGAGGCCTTAATAAAATGGAACTAAAGAAAAAATTTAATCAACAAGGATTTAACTCAAAAGGATCCACTTTAAAAATAAATGAAAAATTTCCCAAAGGTAAGTTTTTCAATAAAGATAACACTAATGTCAGTTCTTGTTATGGATGTGGTATGCTAGGACATTTGTTGAAGGATTGCCCACTAATTAAAAAAGTAGGAGAAAAAAGGAGGTTCAAGAAGAAAGAGAATAAAAGAGCAATGATCGCCGCCTGGAGCGATAGCGAAAGCGATGAAGAACACACTATCAATATCTGCCTTATGGCTAAGGAGGTACAAGATGATGAACAATCTGAATGTGAAAGTACTGATGAGGTAGATATATTAGCACTATATGAATGCTCTAAATATGAATTAATTGATGCCTTAATTAGCTTTGCTAAACTAGAACAAAAATATCTATCTAAGTACAATGACCTTAAGAAAAAGGTACGTACGAGAACTAAGCTAGAAAAATGCAGGCCTTGAAAAGTTGAATAATGACCTTCATGAAAAAGTTAAAGACCTAGAAACCAAAAATGCGGAACTATTAGCCAAGTGTGATGCGAATCACAAGACAATTCTTAAATTTACCCAGGGACAAGAAAATTTAGATAGACTACTTAGCACTCAAAGAGCATCTTTTAATAAAGAAGGAATTAGATATGATCACTTTAACAAAAAGAAAAACTATAAGAATTTCTTTGTGAAACCCACATTATATGAAAAGAATGACAAGACACGTAATTATTATTCAAAAGATGGTCATATTGCTTATTCATGCCCACTTAGAAAACCCT
>JAKOGI010001080.1:190000-270000 GCA_029747015.1 Carnegiea gigantea
ACTCATTTAGCTATTTGACTTGATCAAAATAGTTAAAACACCCCTAAACAGCTCTTTTTCTCCAAAAAGCTGTTGTTACCAAATAGCCCCTAGGTCTCAGGTTTGATTCTCTCTCCCTTGATTATATTATACTGTCTTTGTGGCTCAATTGAACCCAAAAAAAATCTATGATGTTATTAAATTATAGAAAATTTGAAAACACAACATAGCTGTGCAAAATGAGACGTTAATTTTGCATCTGGGAGGATAATAGTAATGGAATTGCTGGTCACTTGCGAATGAAATTGAGGAACATCAACTATAAGGGGCTTTCTCCTGCTAACAATGCTCGTAATGGATTTAAGACTTGATTTTGTGGAGTCTATCCGCACTA
Source organism: Carnegiea gigantea (assembly GCA_029747015.1). NCBI lineage: Eukaryota > Viridiplantae > Streptophyta > Magnoliopsida > Caryophyllales > Cactaceae > Carnegiea > Carnegiea gigantea. The sequence continues at coordinate 190,374 of JAKOGI010001080.1, forward strand.
ATCATATCCTCACAAGTTACAACTGTGATTGTGGAGGATGATGCTAAAAAGGAGATAGGATATTGGAGGTATGCCCTAGTTGGATATATAGTGGATTCTTACCTAATTATCTTCCCATTATAGATTTAGAATGCATTCTTAAGAGTTTTTGAGGCATGTCCCTAAACCTAAAAAGCTCTTGCATGAATTAGGGTTGGTATTTTTTGTTTTGACACTGTTGGCCAGCTCTAAATAATTAGGGTTATGCGGCCACTTGTAAGACCTAAGTGGTGCTGTTATATTAACCTAAACCTATATAAAAGGGTTTAGGGGTCTGATTATACAAGAGCCATATTAACCCCAAAACTAAACACCTCCTGTCTCTCTCTCACCCTGCATGCATATATGTGTGTGTGTGTGTGTCACGATTGTCTCACCATCTCCGAGGTTCCGATGTGGGACATGACAAATGAACAATGACTTTAGTAGCCATCGCTTGGTCATTTGCATCAATTCGTGGGCAATTGCCAAGTAACGAGATCCTTCACTTCTGCGCCCTAAAGGTACGTCCTTTAACCTATCAATATTGGTATTAGAGCCATGTTGCTCGGATTTGACTCCGACTGATTCAAATTATGTTTTGATATGCGATTAATATGTTTAATGTTGCTTCAAATTCATCAAAACCTGATTATTTATGTTGTTGTATGTGATAAAGCTTAATTAAGTTCATAAAAGGCATGGTTTATATTGTTGGGCCCCACTGAATTGACCCAATTGATTTTTGGATTATTAGTTTGTTTAATGTTACAATCATGCTAATACAATTTTCTAAAGCACTATTTTGTATATTGGTAAGTGTAATTGCGTAATGGTTTAACCCGAACCCTAAACCTAGTCTCTCTGATTGACAAACCCTAGCCCTATTGCCAAGCTGGTGTTGCTAGGAGATCTTACCTAACACTCTATCACCTAATCCCAATATCACGGTGCCAATAAGGCCTCAGTGGCCCACCAAACTATCGACCTGGCCTCTACCTCAAACAACAAATAAAAAAAGGAGGGATTGAAAAATGAGATAGAAGCTAGAAAGAGGAGCAAGTCATACCCATTAGAACCGCCATGGAGGGGGACGAAGGGGCTTTTCAGCTACTTTGTTCTTCATTTGCCCCTTTAAAGCACCTATCTACACTATGGCAACTAGCAAATTGTGAAACAGCCACCCTTGGATGTGTGTTGGTCAGGTGAGGCACATGATTTGACTCTGGTTTGGCCAATCTATGTATAGATTGTGGTTTTACCCTGAGTTGGGCGAGATGTAATCTGATGGTGGCAACTGTCATTCTTCGAATGTAAAAAAAAATAAAAAGGGGATGGCAGTTGCAGTTAGCTGTCTAGGGAAAGGTGGCTGCCTAGAGGGGGTAAGGTCAGTGGGCGAGATAAGCATTGATAACAGTCAAGCTACATTGTTGGTTGTCAATAAGGCACGACCAAGAAACTCGTGCCTGCTTAAAACCCGCCCCAGTGTGCATGGGCATGGGTATTGGAAGTTAAAAATAGGAAAAAAATGGGTATGGGGTAAGTATTGCTAAAACGAGTAGAGGTATAGGTACGGGTATGAGGCATAGGTCCCATGCCCTATGCCTGTTTTATCAATATGCGTCCCATATCCATCGCATATCCACAGTTTTGTTCATTGTATCCAAGCGAGTTGTTCAATCTTGATTTGCCACCATCCCCTTTTAATTAAAACTGTGTGCAGTATTGAGTCTTATTAGTAGCCCATACGTGAAGGGGTGTGTTGAATTACGAAAGTGGGTGTTGTCCTACATTGATAAAATTAAAGAGTTTTAGCATGTACATAAGCTTGTGAGTGGCTCTACTTATTGTCAATTGGTTTCAGGTTGGAATCTCATTTGACCTTATATGCATGACTTTTTGTTAAAGACCCAATGGATATAAAACATTTAACATGGTACCAGAGCAAACCGTCAAAGCCAAGGCTTGATCGATAATCATCATGGCCCCTGGAGGAAACAAGGGAAGGTTCATCATTGAGCAACACTCGTCATACTACCTCCACCCCTCTAATGGACCCGGCATCATGATTACAACCGTGGTTTTCGATAAGAGTAACTACGATCTATGGTAAAGGGTCGTAAGGACGGCATTGAAAGTCAGGCTTCATAGAGGAGACGATAACAAAAGCAACAGTTAAAGAGAATGAAGAATTCAAGGAGTTAGACGCATGTGAGATGGCAAAATCAACATTGTGTTCATGGCTGCTCCATGTGGTCGATCTGAAACTGAAGATGAGCATGGCTTACTTGGACATGGCACACAACATGTAGGAAGACATACGAAAGCACTATGCAATGGGTAATACTCTAAAGGTGCATCAGTTAAAGGCCATTATAGCAAATTGCAAGCAAGACGACGTGCACGTTGGTGAATCTATTCTAAGTTAACAAACCTATGGAATGAGCTCATAAATCTCATGAAAGTCCCAGTGTGCACGTGCAGTGGATGTAAGTGCGGAGTGGTGAACAAGATTGTCATCATTTACGAGGCAGACGAGCACATCAATTTCTGGTGGGCTTGAACGACAACATGTACTCGACACTCAGAAGCCAAATTTTAGCACTCGATCCTCTACCCAACCTTGATAAAATATTCAACATGATGTAGCAACAGGAGCAGCACAAAAAGGTCATGATTAATCGCGACAGCTGAAACGAAGTTTGGGTAGCTTTCTCAACGAAAGAGCAGCTCATGATGACCGAAAAGGTAGCCTGCAAAATATGTGGGTGACAGGGGCATGAAGAGGTGAAGTGTTACAAAGTCATCGGCTATCCTCCAAACTAGGGTTCACATGACAGAGGACGAGGTGGTCGTGCTATAAGAGAAGGACATAGTAGCAGTCGCGGCAGAAGCAGCGCTCAGGAGCTGGCATCCGCTGTAGCCCATCAAGAAACTAGGCCAAACACAGGAGAAGTAGGAGGCCCGGGCAGTCGAAGGGACAAGGCCCAACCCAGCATACCTAGGCTATCTTTCGATCAGATCCAGAAACCGATAGTCTCATCGACACAACTCGGGATGGCTATGAAAAAATGTCAAGTAAACTAAATTGGATGTTGGATAGTGGTACGCGTTTCATATGGACAGGAGTGCAATTGTATTGAAAGATCTCAAGAAAATCCCTCCAATGCTGATTGAACTACCAAATGGAATGTATACAATGGTAAGCGAACAACAATCGATGCTTGTAGATGAAAGAATAAAATTAAAAAGCGTTCTTTTTGTGCCTAAATTAAATTACAATCTTGTTTCCGTTTCAAAATTGTGTAAATAGTTAAATTGCGCAGTGACATTTTTTGATGATTCTTGTGTTATTCAGGATCGCACTTCAAGGATTCAGATTAGAGTGGGTGAGCATAGAGATAGGGTCTGCTATTTGCAAAAGTCAATCTTTGAGCAAGTTAATACAATGGATACGGGAAGTCGATGGCACAAGCGCCTTGGGCATTTGTCAAGTGACACTCTTACCTTGCTTCCTAACAGTCTAGGAGTTAAAAGTGATTCTAGGAAAAATAAGTGTGATGCCTATGATGTATATTTATATGCAAAGTAGACTTGTAGTCAATTCTCTGTTAGTAAAACCAATGCTAAGAACATTTTTGATTTTAGCCATTGTCATATTTGGGGTCCTTATAGGATTGCTACATCATGTGGCATACATTACTTTCTTAGCATTGTTGACGATGCAAGTTGAGCAGTATGGGTCTATTTAATGAAAGATCAAACTGAAGCAAGCAAATAATTGAAGGGGTTCATTGGTATGGTGAAAAATCAATTCAACAAGGTCATAAAGGCAATTAAAAGTGATAATGGAAGTAAGTTCACATCAGGACCCATGAAAGAATTCTATCTTGAGCATGGGACTCTATGTGACAGTGTTGTGTGGACACCCCACAGGAAAATGGATGAGTTGAGCGCAAAGATCATCACATACTAAATGTAGACAGGACACTCAGATTTCAAGCTCATTTGCCTATTTAATTCTAAGGTAAATGTGTGCTCACCGCTGCATATTTAATAAATCGAAGTCTAACCAAGTTGCTAAGGGGCAAGACACCTTATGAAATTATTTTTGATTGCAAACCATCCTATAATAAAACTTGCACTTTTGGTACTTTATGCTATGCATGGAACAACCCACGAATGAAGGATAAGTTTGCTTTAAAAAGTAGGAGGTGTATGTCCCTTAGATATTCCTTTGGTACAAAGGGATAGAGAGTTTATGATTTAGAGACAGAAATAATGTTTGTGAGCCAGAACATAGTGTTCCAAGAAGATGTTTTTCTTTTCGAGAAGGGATCGGATGCTAGAAACCAAAATGGCAGCAATGGAAGTGTGCACGAGCTGTAAGCAATGTGTGAGGAAGATTTTGGGCCTCACAGTGACAGCCAGCCCACATTACTGGTAGGTTTGGAGGGCAGTCCACCTAACAGCCTACTTTGAGATCATACAGAGCCTGTAAACAGGGGGAGCGATCAGCTCTTGGGCTCAGATGCCTCACACAGTGGTGACCCCTAACCACAGACAGTCCAGGCAGATGTTGAGTCACAGACCTATGAATTGCCATGGCCTAGTGAAGCATCAGGCCCAGTCGAGAAACACACCACTCGAACATGGAAGCTACTGGCCCATCTAAGTGACTGTGTCCACTATAACACCAACCGCAGAAACCCGCTCTCGATTATGCACTGGCTTTAAGACAATTCCTCAGGTACGCCCTATCCAATAGCAAATTATGTTACTCGTATAAATTTTTCTGTTGCTTATTAACTTTCTCTAGTTGCAATCACAAAAGTACCAGAGCCCGGATACTATCATGAAGCAGTCACAGATCCTCATTGAAGGGCGACAATGGAAGAAGAAATTCGAGGTCTAGAGAAGAATGAGACATGGGTCCTGTAGGAATTGCCCTGTGGGAAGAAACCAATTAGCTGTAAATGGTTTACCGAGTTAAATACAACTCAGATGGCTCTGTTCAGCAGTTTAAGACTTGCCTCATTATTCATGGGGATTATCAGATCAAGGCATTCAACTATAATGAGACTTTTACTCCTATAGCAAAGATGACAATAGTTAGATGTTTCTTGACGGTTGCAGCCTCCAAAAGGCGGGAGTTATTCATGGCGATTTAGACGAAGAATTATACATGAGGTCGCCTCCTGGTTTTCCGTGTAGCTTTTCTACTAAGGTATGTTGGCTTCAGAAGTCTCTATACGGGCTTTGACAAGCTCCACGACAATGGTTTGCAAAAATGTCTTCTAAACTGCGTGAGTATGGATTCGTTCACTCCTATGTTGATTACTCTCTCTTTACTTATAGAAAGGGCGACACTTTTATGGCTCTACTAGTACATGTCGACGGTATCGCGTTAGTCGGTAATGATACTCGTGCCTTTAACGAGTTTAAGGCATATCTCCATGATTGTTTTAGTATTAAAGATCTTAGACCCTTGGAATACTTTCTTGGGATTGAAGTTGCTCATAGACCAAAAGGAATATTTCTTGGCTAACAAAAGTATGCATTTGAGATAGTAGATGAGTGTGAGCTACTTGGAGCTAAGCCCAGTGAGTTCCTATTGGGAAAGAATCACAAGCTTACTCTTACAACGGGCCTATTATTAGAAGATGCAGGGAGGACCATCGGTCTTAGGTGACGACTAATCTATCTCACCACTACCTGTCCAAACCTCTGTTATCCAGTCCATATTCTTTCTCAGTTTATGCAAGCTTCATGAGAAGAACATATGAATGTTGCATACCAAGTTCTGTGTGACCTCAAGGGCACTCCAGATTGTGGTGTTTTAATTCATGTGTCTTCTGATATTCACTTATTTTGATATTGTGATTCTAATTAGGGTGTATGCCCACTCACTTGACATGGTAACTCTTGGAGGATCTCCCTTCTGTTGGATGATCAAAAAGCAATTGACCGTCTCCAGATCGTCTGTTAAGGTTGAATATTATTCCATGCTAGCAGCCACCAATGAGTTGATATGGTTAAAATCTCTTCTTGCTTCTTTAGGAGTCTTTGACAAGCAAGTTATGCACCTTTCTTATGGCAGCTAGACTGCGATACATATAGCCAAAACTTCAATCTTTCATGAGTGCTCTAAGCATATTGAAATTGATTGTTACTTCGTTCGTGTAATGCATCCACTCAGGTGACTTAAGTCTTTCCTATATTACATCCAAGTCTCGACTAATAGACATCTTCAAGAAGACGCCTAGGGGAGCGATAGTTTCAGTACCTGGGAAACAAGTTGGGCATGATCAATTTGCATGCACCATTTGAGGGGGAGTGTTAAGGGAGTTGTGCCTAGCTAGAATTTGTATTTTAGGCAAACTGTATATTTAGATATGATTTGTAATATTCTTTTCTTATCCTATTATCTCTTCCTAATCAAGCTAGGGTTGTTAAGCATGTATATAATTAACCTTGATGTATTGTATTAGCCAACAACTAGTAATACTCAAAAGCTTGTGCACAACTTGGGGTCTCGACTCCATGGTTTTGTTCAGAATATCGACAGATGTAAATGTGTGATGGCTATATTGTAAAGCATGTGGAAGCAATAAAGCATTGTGGAATACTACAATGCATACTCTATACAATTGGTACTTTAGAGACAAGGTCAAAGATTTCAAGTGATTTGGTAGCTTCTGTGACAAAATAATACTCTATAACACTGATTTCAGGAAGATCATTCTCTGATTCTTTACTCTCTATAGGCACTAAAAATATATATTTATCATACCAAAATAAAACTAAATTAATTATTTGGATCAATCCTTTTAATTAATTTAATCAGGCCCAACAGACTCTCAAGTTGAAGCCCAAAAGACTACCAAGTCAAGTCACGACCTAAAGCTCGAACGACTTCCAAGTCAAGGTCCGGTCAAAACTCAAATGACTCCCAAGTCAAGCCATGATCAAAGTCCGAATGACATCCAAGTCAAGGCCCGGTCGAAGTCCAATAACCCTTAAGTCAAGCCCAGGACGAAGCCCAAATGACTTCCAAGTCAAGGCTCTATTAAAACTCAAGTTAAAGCCCAAATCGAGGCTCAAGATGACTTCTAAGTCAGGTCACGACCCAAGTCTGAATGACTTTCAAGTCCAGGCATGATTGAAACCAGTTCAAAAGTCAAAGTCAAAGGTCAAAGCCTAAGTGGACTACTAAGTCAAAGGTCAAAGCCTAATTCGACTCCCAAGTTAAAGGTCAAACGACTCTCCAGTCAATGTCTGGTCAAAGCCTGATGCGACTTCGAAGTCAATGCCCAGTCCAAACCCGAGAGACTCCCAAGTCAAAGTCAAAGTCAAAGTAAATGACTCCTAAGTGAAAGCAATCTAGGAAGAGGCCTACTTAAAGGCCCAAAACCTAAGTCAAAGCCTATCTTGACTTTCAAGGGATAGAGGGAAGTTTTCCTATGAATAGGCCTCTATCCCTCCTTGATTCAAAGGTTGGAAAATTTGAAGAATCCATCTGAGGTTGAAAAATTTGAAGAATCCATCCAGAGGTTGGAAAATTTGAAGAATCCATCCGGCCCTTTCAAGGAAGACAATAAGCACATCAAGTGCGTGCTGTCCTCCCTTGAAGAGTAAAGACTTGCCTGATTAAGATCAAGCCTTCAAGGCCCTCTCTCAAGCTAAAGTTCATCCAAATTTAATAAGGAGATCGAATCAGAGGATCATACTTATTATATTCAATAGAGATTGCACACAAACATTCAAATCAACACAAAGATTCAATCTTGTACTCAAATTCTTGTCTAATATATTTTAGACTTAAAATTTATATTTATAAATTTGGCACGCTCGGTGGGTCCTCTCTACCTCTCATTTCTTTCTCTTAAAGATCAAGACTTTCAAGTCTCAAAAGCTTCCTCTTCAAAGAAGATATGGCCACGAGGAATGTTGCCGGGTAAGCTTCAAATAAGAAGAGCACGGGATCTCTCTCTCCTAGATCATGTGAAGCGAGCGTCACTTTTCGTGGGCGAGCTCACACAATGGAGACAAGGAGCATGGCAAAAGCTACTGCGTCGATCAGCGCTAGGAAATTAGTGCCCCCCAATCCAAACTACAAGGCTTGATGACGCAACAAAAGGCGTCATCTTAGATGGGTGAAATTCAAAACCTCCAACTTCAATCTCCTATTTGCGAGGTCGAAGATTACTACAGTAGCAACACTTCTTCGCTATCACCAAGGGGGGTGCACTAATCAAAAACTGAAGCGGAGCCCTCAAAAACTGTTGTCATGCCAGCCATGATGACAGGTTCAACCAGCATGGAAGAAGATATGGCTAACATGAAGGCCAACCTAGAAAAACTCACCAAGGAGAGCGAAGAAAAGGAAGCGCACATCAAGTTTCAAGAGGAAAAATTACTAGACTGATCAAGAAGTTAGAAAAATGATCAGCTCAATCTTCCGAAAAAGCCTCAGAAAGTGAGGACTCAGGAGAAGTGTCCATTCACACTGAGGCTTCTGACAATGAGAAGCAACCAAAGAAAGGCGTAATGCCTAAAACTGTCAAGTCCTCTAGTTCAATGACTATTGAGCAAATTCAAGACTTGATAGCAAATGCTATTAAGGCATAGCTAGGTGAAGGTTCGCACAGAACTTACCTATACACCAAGCCTTACACTAAGAGGGTTGATGCTCTCTGCATGTCCCACGGTTTCCAGCCCCCTAAATTCCAATAGTTTGATAGGAAATGTAGCCCAAAACAACATGTTGCACATTTCGTTGAGACATGAAACAATGCTGGGACTGATAGCGATCTCATTGTAAAGCAGTTAGTCAGGACGTTGAAAGGTATTGCTTTTAATTGGTATACCGATCTAGAGGCTGAGTCTATCGACACTTGGGAACATGAAGCAAGAGTTCCTCAATAAGTTCTACAGCGCTCAGCACACTGTCAGCATGACTGAGCTGACAAATGCAAAACAATAGAAAGATAAGCCAATTCTTGACTACATCAACCGCTAGCGTGCACTTAGCCTCGAGTGCAAAGCTTTGGCTGTCTGAGGCTTCTACCATTGAAATGTGCACCCAAGGCATGCATTAGGACTTGCTATACGTCCTGCAAATGAGAAATCCTAGGACTTTCTAAGAATTAGCGACCAAGGCACATGCATGGAGGTGACGATAGCTAGCCGTCATGGCAACTCCTTCTATTCTACTGAATCAAAGAAAGACAAAGTTGAGTTCTAGAAGAATGTTAAGTTCTTCAGGAACACGACCAAAGAAGCGATGTCTACCTCCACAATTCAGCCAATTTGAATTACAAGAAAGCCTAGACTAGAGGACAAGAAGAGTCCGTCATTCAAGGATGCGAGAAGGAAGCATCCCACACTAAAAGAGCTTCAAGAAAGGTAATGTCCATTTCCTAACTCAAATATGTTAGGCATGCTCAATGACTTACTTGAGAAGAGTGTCATCGCATTGCTTGAGCCAAAGCCCCATAGGAAGCTGGGAAGACTACTGATCCAAATATTATCGGTATCATAGGGTCATTGATCACCCTCTTAAAAAGTGCATTACACTCAAGGAGGTATCATGCGATTGGTTAGAAAAGGAAGAATCATTCTAGATTTGGATGAAACAATAGAAGCTAGCCACGTCACAGTGCAAAAAGTTGATGAGTCAGACTCCGAAATAGATATGCCCTCATGTTCTGAATTTGACGATGATGAGACAAATGAAGAACCGAGTGTCCCTTTCAAAAGAGACGATAGTGTCCTCACCGTTCTAAAAACTTTACCAGTTCACATGGGTTAGCTGTAAATTTTTCACCTGCCAGAAGAAATGCATGAACACATTGTTGTTGCCATTCACCAAGCAGAGCTATATGCTGACAAGCTAAAGGATGCATCACTTATGCACTGTCTTGCCCAATGTGCCACCTGTAACACAGTCGTAACATTCACTAATGATGATTTATTGTTGGGTTCTAACCACATAATCGTTTGTTGTTTGTTACTGGTTACATTCGGGGGGTAAATGGTTAATCGAATTCTAGTAGATGGTGGTTCAGCAGTCAACATCATGCCAAAGTCTACTATGAACGACTTGGGTATCACCATCGGAGAACTGTCTAATAGCCGAATGATGATACAAGGGTTCAATCTAGAAGGGCAGTGTGCGATTGGTATGATTCGCTTAGAGCTGACCATGGGTGACTTGACAACATCGTCAATTTTTCATGTGATAAACTCCAAGACTTCATACAAGTTGTTGCTTGGACGTCCCTAGTTACACGAACACGGGGTGGTAGCGTCGATGTTACACCAATGCCTCAAGTACTACCGGGACGGCGAAAAGAAGATAAATAGTGATGTTAAACCATTTACCATAGTCAAATCACACTTCGCTAACGCAAAGTTCTTTGAGAAAGATGCTTCACTAAAGGAAATTATGCTAGCCGCCATATCCTCCATAGGAAAATGGAGTGTGAAGAACACCAAGGAGACTCATGTCACTCCTGAAGATAATGGGGATGGCAGTATCAAGCCACAACAACGGAAAGAAAAAATGAGAGGACAGCTTCAGTCTTATCGGCCAAGCAGGCAAATGTTGTGACAAACCCAGTACCGCCAGTCTCCAGGTACATTCCTAAGTCCCGTCGCAAGGACAGTGAGTCGCCATTTGGTGAATGTACGAATCCTAAAAGCACACTCAAGGTTGAACACAAGTTTGATGAAACTAGCTGCTCAAAGAAAAGGGTGTGCTTCCAGTTCATAAGGCAAACCCAAGCAAATTGACCAAGGTTCCTCTCCCTAGTTTTGTTGTTTCTTCTAAAAGCTTGCTTCAAGAAGAAAACGACGGGTTTGATCCTAATGCGTGCAAGTTAATGAAGAGGTCCGGCTATGACTTCAGCCAGCCAACATCTTTAGGGCATATGATCGAAGCTAAGCCCTACGGACGTAATAGCACATAAAAGGGTCATACAAAGTCAAAGAGGCAGCGTTACAATGCCTAAAGTTGGCCTTGGCTACTTACTACCCTAGCCTGTAAGGATTTCGGCATGGCGTAAGGACAAGCAATCCCTCGCATAATATTACAGCCGAGGAGGTTAATGATAGTGAAGGTGAAAATGCTAGGACCCACCAAAAAATGTCAGTGTTCGACAGGTTGTAGCCATCTATGTTGCACCATCACCCTTCTGTATTTTGCAAGATGGGAAAGGGTAAGATCTCGAAACCTTCCGTCTTCCATAGGTTGAAGAAGGATGAGCAACCTAAACCCTCAGTCTTTACCAGAATCAAGATAGGCGAGATGCCGTCAAGCCCACTGCCCTCACAAAAGAAGGATTCAGTGTTCAGCCACCTCGGCGAAACAAATGAAGTCCAAAGTTTAATTCCTTCATGCATGAAGCGTGTTTTTCACTTTGGATGTAAAAATGGATGACTCGCTGAAAGTAAAGAGACGCGTCCTAATTCTCACTGGCTGTGGGGCTAAGGGTAGCTCAAAGGAAAGAACTAAAAAAGAGGAACAAGCTTCTTCCAATCGCGACACAAGCCAAGAGGTCGGTGACTTTCTATGAGAAAATGCTGGACTTACTCCTGAGTAAGAGCCTAAATTGTTCACCATTAAAAAAAAAAAGTCAGCTCTCGAACAAGAGCCTAAACTATTTACACACTCAAAAAAAAGAAAGAAGGCTCCTGAACAAGAGTCTAAACTGTTCACTCAGAAAAATCTTTGTAGTACTCCTGACCTGCAAGAGTATAAACTGTGAATGGCAAAAATAAAGCAAAACAAAACCTTTCTACTACTCCTGGCCCCAAGGCTATAAACTGTAAATGGCAAAACAAATAAAATAAGAATACTTTGTTGAACTACAGGATGACTTGATCTTACTGAGCATTGCAAGTGCCCAAAAGTACATGGGCAGTTTGGTAAGCAAATCACCAAGTGCAATCAAACACATCACACACACACAAAAAAAAAAGAAAGGGAAGAGGGGGGCATGAAAGAAATGCGATCAAAGACATCAACTTTCTGCCGCCAAGCTGCTCCTCGCTACTCTTACCACTTTCAGATGTGTAGGTTTTCGTTTTAGGCCTCAAAGGCCTAGTGGTAAACCATTTCATAAGTGGTTCTTTAAATCTTCACACCACTTTTTGGTGTGTACGTTCCTGTTTTAGGCCCTAAAAGGTCTAACAGTGAAACGCATTCACAAATGGTTCTTCAAATCTTCATACCACTTTTTGGTATATACGTTCCCGTTTTAGGCCCCCAAAGGCCATAATAGTAGACCGCGTTCACATGTGGTTCTTCAAATATTCATATGACTTTTGGCATGTACGATCCCGTTTTAGGCCCCAAAAGGCTTAATAGTGAAATCGCGTTTCGTAAGTGGTTCTTTAAGTTTTAATACTACTTTTAAGCATGTGGGTTTCCATTCTAGGCCTCAAAAGGCCTAGTGGCAAACCATTTCACAAGTCATTGTTCAAGTAGGTTTCTCAACCTGCATAAGTGACTACACATATGCAACAAAAAAAAGGAAGGGTCTTGGCAAACACAAACACAGCACAAGCGACAAAAAAATGCGATCTTTTAACAAGTATGCATAACATTGTGTCGACAAAAAAATGCAACCTTTCAACAAATAGGCATGATGTTGCAACAACTAAAAAAATGGAACCACAAATAAGCGTAACGTTATGACGCCACAAACAAGCATGAAGGTCTTTCAACATGCACTGTCAATGAAAGCATTAGCAAGGCATAAGAAGATCACTCAATATAATAAAGTTGCTCCCTTTGGGTTTATTTGGATCAAATTCACCACCTTTTATGGTCAATAATTATCAAAAAAAAAAGAGAAAAGGCAAGGACTTCCAAGCATAAGATGGAAAATTGGGTCAAATGGGGTGAGACCAATAATAAAAGATGGACAATTTTAGACTCTCAATACACCATCTCTATTTTCCTTCGTACATCAACAAAAAACCAGCCTGAGTTCCAAAAATGACCTCTAGGTGTGCACACATTCATATACCCAGCAAGCATAAATAAAAGGGGAGACTTTTACCTTCCAAAGCAATGCCATAGATCAAGCTATTGATAAATGAATAATTGTGGGTCTTGCACAAGAATGAAACAGTCGATGTGGGTAGAAATTTGTTTCTTCCACCTCAAAATCAAAGCAAAGGTGTTGTCATTTTGTTTTTCTTGCCTGAGATTTCGTGACCTATGCCAAATTCCATACCAAGCTAAAGCCACTACTTTCTCGCACCAGAATCATGGATATTAAAAAAACAAGAAGAGAGAGGAGCTTGCTTTTTACAAGAAATGAGCATGAAGTCAAGCACACCAATGGGGAAAAAAAAGGAAAGAGAAGAAAAGTTGAGAAAGGTGGAACCTTTTATGACCACGATGACCAAAAATGGTGTAAATATCAAGCTTTGAGGCGTTGAAAGTATGGGATGCCTCCACTGAAACCAGAAGTAGCAGAACCAACGTAAGGAGCTGAGGCGTCGCAGGTCTCAAATTGCTGGGTATTCTGGTTGCAGCTAAATTGAAGAAGATGATGATGAAAAGGGGTTGAGCAGAATATCACGTGAGCGGGGCGTGTCATTTAAATGAAATAAAACAAAATCGGGTTCTGGCTTGTTGAAGGAGGAAGGCGGCCTAGCCCACGCATGAAAACAAAAATAAAAAAAAGGGAAGAGATAAAGTTTGGGCTAGCACGAAGAAGACAAAAGAAGGTCACGTGCAATGCGTGTGTCACTTAAGTGAAAGATGTCGGGCTCTGGACTGGGGAAGAAAAGACAGGCTTCTCGAAAAGAAAACAAGCCAGCCCCATGTGAAAAAAAAGACGAAAAGGAAAGCGCACTCGATCCAGGCTTGCTCAGAAAGGGAAAGAAACCAGTCCAAGCCCACGCACGAAAAGAAAAAGAAAAGCTGAAGCAGAACGAGCCAACCCAAGCACAAGGAAAGAAAAAAAAAAGAAGAAAGAAAAGCTGAAGGAGGGCCAGGCCCAAAAAATGACAAGAACGCACGTACCAGGCCCTAGCACGGGGCCACCAAAATTGGGCTTGCCATTTGGGTCTTCTTTTGTATCGTTCCTTAGATCCAACCCATTTTTCTCCCAACTCTTTGTACTCAAAAAAAAAATTGTATTCATTTGTTCAAATTTTCGTACAAAATCAACAAAAACATATTGAGAGTATTCATTGTGAACAAACGATAGATTATAAAAGAAAGTCGAGACGTCGGTCACACTCAAACAATAAGTCTCGCACGTGACCTTGTCTCGAGGGGGCAACTTGTAGGCACTAAAAATATTTCGTGTCGTACCAAAATTGAACTAAATTAATTATCTGGGTCAACCCTTTTAATTAATTTAATCAGGCCCAAAAGACTTATTCGTGCTAAAAATGTATCATTTTTACGGCACTTTTACACCTGTTTTATGCTTGTTATAATTATTATTTTTAGATTTTTATTTGATTTTATTTTGTTTTGTAGGTTTTGAATAAAATGAAATTAATTATAAAAAAATGTGAAAAATACAAGAAAAATGCTGGATACAGGCCGACTTGACTTAAGCCAATCCAGATTGCTGGGCCCAGTTACTATTTCAGCCCATTGAAAATAATTTCAAAAAAAAGATGAAGAAAAGCCCAATTTAACCGGCCCCAAAAAAAATCCCCCCAGGCATGCCCATCACGTGATCTCCGTTTTCTGCCCCCCAGGCGTGCGAGGCATGTGACCCCATCTTGATACCCCCCTTAACCTTCTCTCTCCTCCTCTCGACTTCAGACCCCGAAACCTAGACCTGAAACTAACCCTCCCCTGCTTCATCCGCTTCTTCCATTCTTCATTGCCATTCCCATCCATTTCTTCTCTCTCTTCGACAGCTCATCATTTTCAACCGTCAAGCAATAACTCACCACCATCCCATCCTTATCCACCCGCATTCCACGCAACCAGCGCCAACGAAGCAAGGTATTTTTGCCCACACGTCTCAAATCGAACGGTGAAAAATGAAGGAGGGACGGGTATAAATTGCAAGAGCGAGCTCCAAGTTAGAGGTTAGACAATCTTTAGGTTTAGTTAATTTAATTTTAGCAATTGTTTTCTCAAAATTCAAACACATTTCCGTTCAATTTTTAGGTTTAGGGTTTATTATTAGTTAGTCGTGGGTTTCGATTTTGACAGAATTGAATGCTGATTTTACTGAATTCCAGTTGATATGTATGAATTAAGTTTCTATTGTAGTAATTGTGGCCAAGGTTAGTCAAGGTTTTGCCCGTTTTCTCCCCCCTGTTCGGGTTTATGGTCAAATGCTGGCTCTGGTGTGTAACGGCGAGAGGCGAGGCTATGGTTGGTCTGGTTGGCACTGGCTGTGGCTAATCTTCTCCCCTGCCGAGATCAGTCGTGCCCTATTGTGGGTTTGCTCTCTGCTCCTCTACTTCTCTTTTAACTGCTTCAAAGCCCTGCAAAAAAGACAAGTAGCTTAATCTGGTTGTTGAATGGTAAAGTTGATTAGGTTTGAGCTAGGCTGAATTGTTATTGTTATCAGTGCATAGGTTCGGTTATTAGGTATGATTAATGACTGGTTTTGATTGTGTTGATAGTATGGTTTCGATTTCGTGGATGGAATATGTTGGTTTGTGATGATTCGAATGTTGGTTTGGCTGATGGAATGGTGCTGACTGAATGATGAATGGTTTGAATGGTTAATTTGAATGGTTTGCTTAGTTTACTTGAATGGAATATGATGGTTTGTTTAACTTCGCTAATGTTGAATGAAGGTTTGCTTAGTTTAGCTTCATTGATGTTGAATGATTATGATAGTTTGTTTGGTTGATTGAATGCTAATATGAATTTAGTTAAGTTGAATTAGTTGATTTAGTAGTTTAGGTAATTTAGTTGATTTTAATAGTTTGGTTGATTTAGTTCGAATGGTCTTGTTGATTACTTAGGTTTAGATGGCTTTGATGATTCGAAGGATTTGGTTTGATTTGGTTGGTTGAATGCATCTGGTAGCTTGGTTTGGTTACTTAGGTCTCATAATGTTATTTCTTCAATTTGCTAGCTTAGTTCTTCTCATTGAGGTCCTATTAATCGCTTAGTTGAAATTTTCTAAGTCAAGTATTTCCTTAGATTTAGGTAATGTTAGTTTTAGAAATTTCAATAACCTAAATCTTTTCCGTTATCCTCGAAGACACGACCCTCAAGTACTACAGCGAAAGTTGTACGCTTGTGGCTCTTTAGTTTATCACTTAAAACATCCCAACATGTTTTTAGTGCCGTTGCAGGGGATGATGGCATGAGATTAGGTCATATTTTCATTTTCTTATTCGTGCTTTGCTTTGCTTTGTTTATTTCATTCTTAGTCGTTTTGTTTATTAGTTGTGATTTGTTAGTTCATTTGTTTTGCTCATTTCATGGCTATATTATTAGGTCACATGGATCTCATTTAACTTTCTTTATTTTCATATCGATTATCACTTAGCTCAGTTATTTCTTGATATTCAAAAAAATCCAAAAAAATTGGAAAAGTTAAAACCCAGGAAAAAAATTTGAAAACTTCAAAATCCCTAAAAATGGAAAACCAACTAAAATTGAAAAAAAAATTTGAAAATCTTGAAAACAACAAAAAAAAAATTGAAAAATTTTAAAAACCACCAAAAAAAACAAAGTGGCAAGTTTATGTATTTTTTCTTTTTCTTAGTTCCATTTTTTTAGTTGCTTATGCTTTAATTAACTTTGTTTATTCATTGTTAGTTGTTTAGTTCATTTCTTGAAAAATCCAAAAAACCCAAAAAAATTAAAAAAATTGAAAACCCCTAAAAATTGAAAAATTCTAAAAACTTTAAAAACTTCAAATGCTAGTTTTCTATTTTCCGCAATATGAGCACGAACCTTTTTAGAGTTATCTTTCAAGGCTTAATGAATATCGTGCTCAACTAAATCATAATTTGAAAAATAAAAAATTATGAGGTCATTGTTGTGGGTCTAAATGTTGAATCAAGGAGTTATATTGAATCAATGTGTCCTGGAGGTTTAATAGAATTATTATCTAAAATTCAAGATGAAGTTTGGGATTTCTTTGAAAAATTATCTTGAGAAACCTATGCGTTTGAACAAGCTAGCGAGACTTTTAAATACCCAACTCATGGAAAGTATGATTTTCATGCTAATTCTTACCCGTCAGACCACTTTATGAATTCAAATGACTCATATGACTATTATATGCCTCCTATTTTGTGCGATTATTGTGAATCTCCTGATCATGATGCTTATACTTGTCCTTTTCATGCTTATGTTGATGCTACATGTACAAGTTTTGAAAAGAAGATTAATGAAATGACTGATCAAATGATAGAGACAATGAAAGTGAGAATTGCTGCTTGTTCTCAAAGTTTTAACCAAAATAAGGAGACTTATAGTGAGATTGATTCTAGTTTAGGATCTCCTAAACCTAACATTAGTCTCTATGATGATTTTAAACCCTCTTATTCTGCTAGGCCTTATTTGAATGAACACATGTGTTTGCTTAATCTAGAACAAGAGAGTGACCTCCCTACATCTCTATCATCTGACCTTGCATCCCTTACTAGCTCACCCAAAGATGTCACTGAAGATATCTTAGTTTATATTGACCTATCCACCACTTTGAACGACTTTCATAAATTTAATGTGGGTGAACAATCTGATACTGTTAGTGAGTTAGATATAAGCATCACACCTGAAGTTGAGCCTTATGATTTAGATGATTCGAAAGGTATTTCACAGGAGTCATGTGATGAGGTGATTGAACTCACTATGTTGGACTTTGATGATGATATTCTTTATGCAGAATATGAATTCTGTTCATGGGAGCTTGATGTTACTGAAGGTTTGGGTTTTCATATTGAATATGAATCACTCTCTTTTGATCCTATCATTCCTGACCTTCTATTTCAATTAGATGATAATATTCTCTATGTAGAATGTGAATCTTTTTCTGGTGAGTTTGATAACCATGGAAGTTCTGATGATGGTTTTTGTGCTGATTATGAGTCCTTCCCTTTTGATCTCATCCAAACTGACTTCCTTTTTGAATATTACAAGTCTGAATTTGTGGAGTCTGAGATGATTGCCACTAAGAATTTTGCTTTAGGCCAGACTTATGCGCATATTGGACTTAACAGACTTATGAAATGTGCACACCCTACTTTGCGTAGATTGCTCGTTCATGCTGATATAGTTTCTAGGCCAATGATCTCAATACTAGCTCGTTCTGAGTATGTCTGTTTCCTTTCTGATTGGGCCCAACTGTTTGATAAATTAAAGCGGGCCCTTACTTGTGCTTTATTGGCTAGATGGATGTACTCTTTCAGGCTCCAACTCACTACTTTTCACTGTTTCTATGTGATTGAGAGTTGGGCTTCTTTGTTTGATAAGCTACTGCGTGCATCAACGAGTTTTGATTTTAGTAGCACTTTTCAGCTTAATATGGAGTGGCTGATGCTCTATAAGCCTCATGTTGCATCATTTTCGTGAGGCATAGTTTAGGTACAACCTGTATCCAACTTGGTATGATCGTTCGACCCTCCCTTCTTCTCTTTTTCATTTCTTTTCTTTCTTTTCGTACTTAGTTGTAGGTAATTAGGACTATGAATTGTGATGGGTGATCGATTTTGAGGAGAAATTTAGGATTTGTTGAGCCATGTGGGCGATGATCACCCTTAGTTGTGTTATGATTTTATGAATACTTTCTAAATATCTAGGATTATTTTTATGTTTCCATTTGTTTGTTTATTTTGCTAGTTTTTGTTTATTCTTTTGTTTTTGTTTCCTCTTTAGTGTCTTAGTAGGTGTGTTTTGGTTTTGTGTTTTATTTCTTTTCTTTTGAGTCTTGTTTTTTTTTTTTGTTTATGGTTATTTTTTGTAACCCCTTGGTCTTGTTTTGTTTCTATTTTGGTGATTGTGTGTGCTTTTGGTCTAGTTTTGTTTTGTTTAGTTTAGTTTAGTTCTGATTTTGTTTTTGGTTTTGGCTTTGTTCTTGTTTTAGAATTGGTTTTTAGTTATGGCTTTTGTGATCTTAATATTGACTTTGATTTTGGTTTTTGGTTTTTGTAAATATGTATGTTTATTTTTGTTTTGGTTTTAGTTGTAGCTTTAATTTTGATTTTGGCTCTTTTGTGTTTTTGTTTTTTTTATTTTCATCATGTCCTAGTCTGTATATATTTGTGGTTAATATGGTTTTATGACTGTATAACTTATGTACTTGCTTTTTAGTGCCTTAGTTCCCACAATGAGGACATTGTAAAGTTTTGGTGTGGGGGTAAGGTGTCTATTTTTATTTTTTTTTGAAAAATCCAAAAGGATTTTGGTTTTGTTTTTGGGGAACGTTCATACTCTTTCTAATTAGCTTGAATCCCTTAATACCTCAGTTGTTAGGTTGTATATAAGTAGGATGTGTATGATAGGTCTCCAACCTCAGTGTGACATTCTAAGCTCTAATTCTAACACCAGTGTTCAGTATAGATTGTGTAATCCAGTCCTTATGTATTCCTTCCTCATTATCTTTAAGTCTTAGGTTTCCATGAATGATTCTCCCACTAACTTGTGACATGATTACTCTGAAAAGTATGAGGAAAAAAAAGTGCATTATGAATAAAGAAGAAAAGAAAGAAAAGAAAAAGAGATTGAATAAAATTTGGAATGACAAGTATCCCTTTGAGGCACGTGCTACTGCGTGTTATCCTTTGAGGCATGTGCTACTGCGTGTTATCCTTTGAGACAATATTGCTATTAGGAAAGCTTGCTTCTAAAGTCAGTATGATAATAATGTAGTTGTATCAGCCAAATGGGATTGAATCTAATTTTGGTAAATCTAAACTCTGCGATGATGATACACTCGCACACGAGCACCGGGATGGATTCATAATCTTAATATTTAATAGGGTGAAAAATTAGTGCTCTGATCATTTAGGAGGTAGAGGGATTTGAAGTATATTCTGTGCATATGTATGTCAATAACTTGGTTACATGGGTGATTTAGTTGATTAGAACGAGTGCATATTTTTCCCCAATCTTGTATATATTAGTTTTGAGAAAAAACCCAAAAAGATTTTTCTTAATTTTTGAAATAATTTTTGTGGGTAGTTCACCTGCAAACCCTCACGAGACCTCACTCGTCCACTTGGGAGATCGAGGGGTTTAAAGGGCTTGTTGTATACGCTAAATGCAGCTGTGATTTCTACAGTGAGTTAGGATTTTCTTTTTCTTATTTTTCATTTTCTTTTAGTTAGTTTAGTTATTTTACTTGAGGACGAGTAAAATCTTGGTGTGAAGGTATTTGTTCGTGCTAAAAATGTGTCATTTTAACGGTACTTTCACAGCTGTTTTATACTCGTTATAATTATTATTTTTAGGTTTTTATTTGATTTTATTTATTTTGTAGGTTTTGAGTAAAATGAAATTAATTATGGAAAAATGTAAAAAATACAAGAAAAATGCTGGATAAGGGCTGACTTGACTCAAGCCAATCCGGATTGCTGGGCCCAGTTATTATTTCAGCCCATTGAAAACAATTGAAAAAAAAAAAAAAAGATGAAGAAGAGCCCAATTTAACCGGCCCAAAAAAATAAATCCCCCAGGCATGCCCATCACGTGATCGCCGTTTTCTTCCCCCCAGGCGTGTGAGGCACGTGACCCCATCTTAATACCCCCTAACCTTCTCTCTCCTACTCTCGACTTCAGACCCCAAAACCCAGACCTAAAACTAAACCCTCCCCCTGCTTCGTCTGCTTCTTCCATTCTTCATCGCCATTCTCATCCAGTTCTTCTCTCTCTTCGATAGCTGATCGTTTCTAACCGTCAAGCAACAGCACACCACCACCCCATCCTCATCCACCCGCATTCCACGCAACAAACGCCAACAAAGCAAGAGATTTTTGCCCGCGCGTCTCAAATCGAACGGTGAAGAATGAAGGATGCACATGTATAAATTGCAAGGGCGAGCTCCAGGTTAGAGGTTATACAATCTTTAGGTTTAGTTACTTTAATTTTAGCAATCGTTTTCTCAAAATTCAAACACATTTCTGTTCAATTTCTAGGGTTAGGGTTTATTGTTAGTTAGTTGTGGGTTTTGATTTTGATGTAATTGAATGCTGATTTTGTTGAATTCCAGTTGATATGTATGAATTAAGTTTCTATTGTAGTAATTTTGACCAAGGTTAGTCAAGATTTTGCCCGTTTTCTCCCCCCCGGCCTGTTCGGGTTTATGGTCGAATGCTAGCTCTGGTGTTTAACGGCGAGAGGAGAGGCTACGGTTGGTCTGGTTGGCATTGGCTAGGGCTAATCTTCTCCCCTGCCGAGTTCAGTCGAGCCCTGTGTTGGGTTTAGACCTGTCAAAAATTGATCCGACCCGAAAACCCGACCCGAACCCACCCAAAAATTTTGGGTTTTGAACACGATTTTCTCGACCCAAACCCGAAATAAACCGAACCCGAAAAACCTGCAAATTAGCGGGTCAAACCCGACCCGAACCTGAACCCACCCGCTTGACCCGAACATTATATCCTTAGTTCTTTATTTTTCTCTAATTTATTTCTTTTAACAATAATGGTTAGTCATTTTTATTGAGTATTTTGAAAAGATATTATATAACTATTGCATCTATTTACAAATTAAATAATAATAACCTTATTTTTTCTTCTCCATTCTCTGAACATAAAACCGTACACAACTTTTAAATGAAAAAAAAACATTTAAAATAGGTATAAAATTGCATGGAATAACTATCTAATCTTTTTTAAAAGTTAATTTAAAAGTACACAAGCATTAAAGATGCCAAAGTTATACCATTATATAGTTAGTTAAACAAATCTGTCTAATTTTTTTAAAATTAATTAATTTGTAATAATTTAAATTTTTGATGTTACAACTGCAAGATAATATCTTGTACTTCGTTTATTTAATTTTATTTGATTTTCGTTCTGACTAGTCTTGAACTATGATACTAATGGTAGAAAAACGACTAGTCGTATTCGCATTGGGGTCGGTCCATTAATAAAATTTTACTTGATTAGACATTGGTAGGTTAGTTAATAAAAATATTAAATCATTAAATAGGTTATTGGCGGTGAAACTGCTACAACCTATTAAAATGCTCTAGACGGGCTGCCCAATAAATGGTCGACCCACTATTAACCTTCTTTTAATATACGGGTCGATCTATCCAAAATCAAGTGGGCCTTAATTCTTTACCCGCCCATGCAAGATGTTCATATATTATAATAAAATATTTGAATATTTTAATATTCTTTTGAGAAATTACAATTATTATGCATTTTCATTAAATAATGACAATTTTGAGTAATAAATGTACAGAATTTTTGATTTTAAAAAAAGAAAAATAACTCACAGAAAAGGCGCTCTAAACCCGTTGGGTTGATCCAAAACCCGTAAAACCGAAATACACCTGACCCGTATTTTACCCGAACCCGAAATACACCCGACCTGTATTTTATCCGAACCCGAATACACCCGACCCGTATTTAACCCGTCCGTCCGAATTGACAGGTCTAGTTGGGTTTGCTCTCTGCTCCTCTACTTCTCTTTTAACTGCTTCAAAGCCCTGTTAAAAAAACAAGTAGCTTAATCTAGTTGTTAAATGGTAGAGTTGATTAGGTTTGAGCTGGGTTGAGTTGTTATTGTTATCAGTGCATAGGTTCGATTATTAGGTATGATTAATGGTTGGTTTTGATTGTGTTGATAGTATGGTTTCGATTTCGTGGATGGATTATGTTGGTTTGTGATGATTCAAATGTTGGTTTGGCTGATGGAGTGGCGCTGACTGAATGATGAATGGTTCGAATGATTAATTTGAATGGTTCGCTTAGTTTGCTTGAATGGAATATGATGGTTTGTTTAGCTTCACTAATGTTCATGAAGGTTTGCTTAGTTTAGCTTCATTAATGCTGAATGATTATGATAGTTTGTTTGGTTGATTGAATGCTAATCTGAATTTAGTTACATTAAATTAGTTGATTTAGTAGTTTAGGTAATTTAGTTGATTTTAGTAGTTTTGTTGATTTAGTTCGAATGGTCTTGTTGATTACTTAGGTTTAGATGGTTTTGATGATTCGAAGGATTTGGTTTGATTTGGTTGGTTGAATGCGTTTGGTAGCTTGGTTTGGTTACTTAGGTCTCATAATGGTGATTTCTTCAAATTACTGGCTTAGTTCTTCTCGTTGAGGTCCTATCAATCGCTTAGTTGAAATTCTCTAAGTCAAGTATTTCCTTAGGTTTAGGTAATGTTAATTTTAGAAATTTCAATGACCTAAATCTTTTCCGTTGTCCCCGAGGACACGACGCTCAAGTACTACAGCGAAAGTTGTACGCTTGTAGCTCTTTAGTTTATCACTTAAAATATCCCAACAAGATTCTTAAGTCGAAGCCTTATCAAGTCAAGTCACGACTTAAAGCCTGAACGACTTCCAAGTCAAGGCCTGGTCAAAACCCAAATGACTCCCAAGTTAAAAACCCAAGTCAAGCCATAACCTAAGTCCAAATGACTTCCAATCAAGACCCGGTCGAAGTCTAATGACTCTCAAGTCAAGCCCAAGACGAAGCCCAAATAACTTCCAAGTCAAGGCTCAGTCAAAACTCAAGTCAAAGCCCAAATCGAGGCTCAAGACAACTTCCAAGTCAGGTCATGACCCAATTCCGAATGACTTCTAAGTCAAGGCATGGTCGAAATCAGTTCAAAAGTCAAAGTCAAAGGTCAAAGCCTAAGTCGATTACCAAGTCAAAGGTTAAAGCCTCAATCAACTCCCAAGTCAAAGGTCAAACGACTCTCAGGTCAACATCCGGTCAAAGCTCGAGGCGACTTCGAAGTGAATGCCTGGCCTAAGCTCAAGAGACTCCCAAGTTAAAGTTAAAGTCAAAGTCAAAGCAAATGACTTCTAAGTGAAAGCAATCTAGGATGAGGCCCGCTTGAAGGCTCAAAATCCAAGTCAAAACCCATCTTGACTTTTAAGGGGAATGGGAAGTTTTCCTATAAAATTTGAAGAATCCATCCAAGGTTGGAAAATTTGAAGAATCTATCGAGATGTTGGAAAATTTGAAGAATCCAACCAAAGCTCAAATGCTCTCTCTTTCAAGGAAGACAACAAGCACATCAAACGCATGCCGTCCTCCCTTGAGATCAAAGACTTGCTTTAATTGATATCAAGCCTTCAAGGCCCTCTCTCAAGCTAAAGTTCATTCAAATTCAACAAGCAGATCGAATCAGAGAATCATACTTACTGTATTTAATAGAGATTGTACCCACACATTCAAATCAATACAAGGATTCAATCTTGTACTCAAATTCTTATATAATATACTTTAAATTTAAAATTTATGTATACACTCTCACTCAATATTAATATTTGTTCATGTTACTCTCCATGGCCAGCCATTGATAATTACACAATTGAAGAGGGGGGAAAAAAAGCGTGGTGATTCCATGCAAAGTCAACACGTCACTCAAGATATTGAATTTGTCAACTACATGCAGAAGATACAAATTAAAAAGACATCTTAATAGTTTGATCGTAAAACAAAGAATTATATGTGTAATATTACATAATTTGATGATTTTATATAGCCTACAAGTATGTGCAACCTTACAGTACTAGATTCAATAATTTTAATGCATGATATATCAGCTTTCAAACCAATTTGTCTTTAGTCAAGAAAGTTTTCTTCAAAAAAAATACGAACAAATTTGATCTTCAGTCAAAATACCAATAATTTGGCTTTGTTATATTTTAAAATTTTGGTGCGTAGGCAACGATTATTTCTTTTTTTGGGGGGTGTTAAGAACACTTCCTGCTACCGTCACAGAAAATGAAGTCAGAATTCTAAGAGTTGACAGGTTCTTTTCAGATGAACGAGAGCGCAAGAAAACTGAAGGGGGGGGGGGGAAGAGGAAATTGGAGATGATGCCTAGACAAAAGTTTGAATGTGCATCCTGGAAACATCAGGCAAGCCTTCATCTGAAATTCTCTCTCTAATTGGGATAAACTCATTAAGCACAGTTGCTTCTGTTCTACTATTCCATTTCCATATGTACATTTTTCTGATCCTGATCATTTCACTCTGTTCAACAGTTGACTCTGCCTCTGTCAACAATACAGGCACCCAGTTTCTCAGAGACCCAGATGAGATTACATCTAGTAATAACAATTTCAAGCTTGGGTTTTTCAGCCCGCCTAATTCAACCAATCGCTACGTTGGGATTTGGTATAACACGGGTTCTGATGCCTTGGATGTGGTGTGGGTAGCCAACAGGGACAATCCACTTAAGGACTCTTCTGGGGTACTGACAGCATCAGAGGATGGAAACCTCCAAGTCTTGGATGGGCAAAACAAGGTGCTTTGGTCTTCGAATTCAACTCACCTCTTGGCCATGACCAATTCATCTGTTCTTCAGCTTCTCCTTCTGGACACTGGCAACCTTGTTATGTCTTCTGACAAAGGAGGAGGGCTCATCTGGATGAGTTTTGATCACCCCACAGATTCATTCCTACCAGATATGAGCATTGGAATATATGACGACAATAATAATAGAGGACATGTTCTTCGATCCTGGAAGAGCCCTTCGGACCCATCAAGTGGGCTCTTCACCATAGGCATGACTCCATCTCGTACCCTCTTGGAAGTCTTTATCTGGGATGAACATGGACGACCATACTGGAGATCTGGCCCATGGAATGGGAATTTCTTCATCGGAGTCCCCATGACGTACAACTGGGGCTTGATTAATTCATTCAGAGTAACAAATGGCAGCCTAATATATTCACCAGAGACAACAGGAGTTGTAGACCACTTTGTGCTGACTCATGATGGGATTCTGGTGCAGAAGGTACCCGATAAGAATACTCACCAATCGGAGATCACCTGGAGTTCGTTAGAATCAGAGTGTGATGTCTATGGAAAGTGCGGACCATTTGGAAAATGCAACCCACAGGACTCACCAATTTGTAGCTGCTTGGAGGGGTTCGAGCCCCGCAATAACAAAGAATGGAGTAATGGGAATTGGACTAGTGGGTGCGTCCGTAGGATACATCTACAGTGTGGTAATGCAGATGGGTTCTTGAGGCTACAGAACGTAAAAGTGCCGGATTATGCTGAGCCTAGCTCAAGCCTGGACGGTGAAGAGAATTGTAGGAGAGAGTGCCAAGCCCAATGCCTGTGCCTAGCTTGTGCCTATCATTTGGCCATAGGCTGCATGACTTGGAACCGGACCTTAATTGACATACAACAATTCAATACTACTGCTCTTGATCTTTTCGTTCGCTTGGCTAATTCTGAGCCAGCAGGTGATCACCAAACTCTTGATCTTTTGTTCCTTACAGAAGTGTGTCATTGTTTTTGTTTTCACAATTTCCTAAGACTCTTGGTAAACTACAATTTCCTCCCCCAATCAGCTAAAAATTGGTCATTCAAATCAAGGTATTTTGGATTAGGATCACATTTGAGTTTGCTGTATGATTGTCCAACTAATGGCCTGAGCAGCTTTCATCTGTTTAATTTGGGATGGATTGATTTAGGTTTTAGTCAAATTTCAAATTACCTAATTTCAAGTTAGCTATTTTTGTATTGCAGCATGAAGTAATGGACCCTTTTTTTTTTTTTTTGGTAAGTAAAGATTGGTCAAGGATAGACAGAGCAGGCAAACAGAGGCGGAAAACAATTGTAGCAGTTGCTGTAATTACAGGAACAATTGCATTTGTGATTGTAGGCTTCTTTCTATGGAGATGGACAAATCCACTATGCGGTAATACCCCTGCATTATATTGTGTGTAATCCAAATCAGAAATTTGCTTCTGCCAAATTAAGAAGAATGTTGTGATAATAGGAAAGGGCACTAAGGGGAAGGACATGCTAATGCATAGCATAATGTCAGATTTCAATGTCAGTGATGTTCAATTCAAAGATCTACCGTTGTTTAAACTTGAAAAGCTAGCAATTGCAACAAACAACTTTCATATGAGTAACAAGCTTGGGCAAGGAGGTTTTGGTCCCGTTTTCAAGGTGATTGATCACAAGATTGCACACTATTACATTGACTGTGTTCGTTTCATTTGATTTGCTTGAATTTTCTAAGAAATTTATATGTTGGGGTCTTAAGATTAGTCCTGGAAAATTCACAGAAAATTGAGGAATATGAATGAACCACTGTAACTAAGAATATGAACATGTGATGCGCTGTAATGTTTGGTTTTTAGGGAAAACTTGAAGATGGACGAGAAATTGCTGTCAAAAGGCTTTCAAGCGCATCAGGGCAAGGCTTACAGGAGTTTATGAATGAAGTGTTGTTAATCTCGAAACTCCAACATAGAAACCTTGTTAGATTGTTGGGTTGTTGTGTTGAAGATGAGGAAAAAATGCTAGTTTATGAATACATGCCAAATAAGGGCTTGGATGCGCTTCTTTTTGGTTTGTTCCATTCCATAGTATGATATAATTTTGTTTTTTAAAGCTCATATGATTCCCAACAAGTTACCTGCAAAGTCAGCAAATTTTGCATTTGTGCTGGGTAGAATAAAGGTAGAAATTAAAGTAATTAACATAATTAATGGGAATTATTCAGATCCATTACATGGGGAGCTTCTACCTTGGAGGAAGCGGTTTGACATCATTGAAGGGATATGTAGGGGCCTCCTTTACCTTCACAGAGATTCTAGATTGAGGATTATTCATCGAGATCTCAAAGCAAGTAATATCTTGTTAGACGAAGACCTCAATCCAAAGATATCAGACTTTGGCATGGCAAAGATATATGGGGGCAAAGACGAACTCGGCAACACCTCAAGGATTGTTGGCACCTAGTAAGTATCCTCCACTCACACTTCAATCTAGAATATCTCAACTAACAATCAAATCATAAATACGTAATAAAAATGACGTATGTTTAACTTGAAAGATATAAAATCAGATGCAATTTTAAGCTAGATAATGAGTCTGACTTAGGTCTTAATCCAAACTAAACCAGTGTTGAATGAAACTAATATGCTTTCAATGAGGCGCAGTGGGTATATATGTCCAGAGTATGCAATGGAAGGGCGATGCTCAGAAAAATCAGATGTATACAGTTTTGGAGTGTTGTTATTAGAGATTATAAGCGGCAGAAGGAACAACAGTTTCAAGGCTAATGATGAGTCTCTGAGCCTCTTAGCATATGTAAGCATCAAAGTAAGCAAGCTGCTCCACCCATCTAGTATGAAATTACTTAATACTAATCTTTTATAAATGTATCCTTTTAGGTGTGGAAATTATGGAATGAGGATGACATTCTTGCATTGATTGATCCAATTATCGGTGATGCATGCCATCAAAAGGAGATATCCAAGTGCATACAAATTGGGTTATTGTGTGTCCAAGAGTTTCCTGAAGATCGACCAACTATTTCTGCAGTCATTTCTATGCTTGAGAGTGAAATCTCTTATCTTCCTCGTCCAACACAACCGGGCTTTACCCTAAGGAGGAATTGTATCCCCCATCAGGCTACTTCAAAGGATGTACCAAACTGCTCCGTATATAACATTACTGTCAGCTCCCTAAGTGGTCGATGACAATGACATCTTGTGTACATTGGTCGAGCTCAATTGAACTTCACCGTGGGTGGAAATGGAGATCAAGGATGGAATCTTTGGCTTGTATTTGGTTCATGTTCACTCTGGGTTCGCTTCACCAACTTGGTAAGTGAATGCGAGCAGACAAATTCCAGATCAAACTATTGTAGGCTTGAATTGAAAGAGTTACCCCCCCCCCCCATGTAATTGTCCCATCAGTTTGTTTTTGTTGAACCCGAATTAGATTGCCAATTCCCCCGAATCCATGGTTAAATCTATGAACTCAAGCAAAGAATCTGTATACCCATGGACATTGTCACAGCAGACAACTGATTCTCCCTCTGCCATTTATATGACATGGCATATTGTTTGTTTATTATGCTTTGCTGCTGTCAATAATGTTGTACCTGTACAACAACAACTACTCTAGTGTGGGTCCTGCTTTTGTAGGATCGGGAGAGATCCATATGTAGATAGTCTTATCTCTGTAAACAACTCCCAATATTGTAACTTTCATTATTATAGTTACTCGGGATAGTCAGAAAGAAATGTAGCTAGGTTCTTCAAGAGCACATGCGTGCTGTGCATCAGTGCATGACAGTGCTGAGCTATTTCCCCACTAAATGACACTATCATTGATACTATACAGTAACATATACTGCTCACATGCATTATTTGTCATGTTAGGAACACATTACATGATGTTCTTCATTATCTATGAGCCAATCTCCAGTGTCAGACCTATTTGAAGAGCCCATTTGGTGTTCTTTTGGCTTTCTGAGTCTCATTATTTTCCGAGGACTAGAATCTATGTTTTAAAATTTTGTTTGGTTTCTAAGTTTTGTTTGCATATTTTTGAACTAAGCTAATTAATGACAAGCCACAAACTTGGTTTTGTTCAAGCATTCAATCTTCTGTATGTCTAGAAATCACAAGTCAAAACGAGGATTCTTGATTTGCACTAAGTATGCTAGTATTATCAACTCTTTTTCCATACTGAGGATCCTGACAAAGATCTGACATTACTAATGCCCTTGCTGCTGCAATTCTAGTACTGACACCCCATAGATTTGGCTTGTCAGCGTGTAATTTAACTGATATTGTAGCCTGCGTACAGAACCGGATTAATTAGAATACTTCAGAAAATAGCATCAACACAATATCTCAATGTTGATTACTGCCCTTTTCATAGTGCTTTTCCGAGAGACAATACGGAGTATTCACCTCTTCTTCCCACGTCTTCCCAACGAGATATTAGGGAAAAAAGAACACCTCCATGCAGTGCGGATGCCCTATTAATGGATGTATGGGTTCATGTTGTTTGCAACATGTTCTGTTTTTACGTCATACATTCTGTATTGTTAGACTCGTTATAACCAGATTTTAATGGACATTTATAGGAAGCATATGAAGTTCATAAAGCGGCAATACAGGTTCCTGCAACTTCAGAGTCAAGAAGATGATAGCCATTTCTTAGAAGTTACCAGGGATGGATTTAACAATTAAGGCTAGTACTTTTGGACTTGGTACTAGTGCCACTTGTTCTTATACGAGGCCTAGAGGTTATGGCTTTTCCTGTGCGTTTCATCCTAGACACCTTCTCTTTTCTCATGATAACTTCAAAGCAAACTACGTATAATCAATGAAACCAGCGTTGCAAGTCACCCGGAGAAATGTGGACATTGTTCAAGTCAAAAAAAAAAAAAAAAAAAAAAACAGAAAAAGAGAACCTATGCCATTTACTCAAAACATATGAGAATGGTGGAAAAGCCACTGATTTATGAATTAGGCATGATTCATCTGTGACAAAGCCCTTAATATTTTAACATTATTAAAGTCTATTTGAAAGCTCTTTCATAATGTTGGATTATGCTTCATGTATTTTCCTAGCAGATGTTGTTGTGTGGTACTGGATAATATTCTGTCCTGCGTTTTGGCATATTTTTTGTATGCTGGTAATACCCTCATCTCAATAGAGTTATTATTAGCCCGCCTCCGATTATTTAAAGTGGTTTATTTTTGTTTTTTATGTTGTTTTAAGTAATTGTTTTTATACTAATGAAGTTTTAGCCTAGTGGTTAAGATTGAGGTATTAGGTACATTAGGTCCCAAGTTCAATTCCTTCATTCCCTATTGTATTGTAATTGTAGTGTACTGCCCTTTGTGGCTCCTATGAACCAAAAAAAAAGCAGTTGTTTTTATTAGACCTGTCAAAATTTACTCATCCGAAATATGTTCACCTGAAAGTGGACCTCAAACTCGAATTAACCCGAATCAAACCATATCTGACCCGAAATTTTCTACAAAGTTGGTTGTTTTTATATGACAAGCGCATTGGATCAAAAATCGATCAACGCGAAGTCCACCCGCATCGAAGTCCACCCGACCCGAATCAAACTGACCCGAAATTTCACTTAACCTAAACCGAATCCAAACCGAATGGCCTACTTATCAGGTATAGTTTTTATATTACCCTTTGTCTATCGCAGAAAAGAAATTAGATAACATAACAAACAAACTTGTATGGATCTCTTGGAATTGATCTCTCTGTGGACAGAGATATTTTCAACAACAACACCTCCCAATGTGGGTCCCGCTTTCGTGGGGTCTGGGGAGATCCAACTGTAGGTAATCTTACCTCTACCGACATTTCTACCCATACAAAGGCTGATTTCAAGAGACCCATAAAAAGAATTTTATGAAAATATTTTATAAAAAAGCTTTTATGAAAACATTTAATGGAAAAATTTAAAGCCACATAGTAAGGAATAAGTAAGAAAAATAAGAACAAGTTTCTGAGGCTATAAAACACAAGAACAATATAACAGAGAAAGGTAATATACCTTAACAATCAGGCTGTCTCTTCCCAGAAAAAAGTACTACCTGCAAACAAACACGACATACGAAAACTACTACCAGCACTAAGCCACTGCAACCAAAAAAACATCTACGGAGACGACTCTCTGCGATCTAAGATCTTCATCCTATCCTGCCACAGCCTCCTATCCTAAGTCAGGTCCTCTGTCAAACCTACAACTTTTAAGTCCTCCCTAACCACCTCATCCAAACTCTTCTTTGCCTCCCTCTTTTGCCCTCGGGGATGTTGGCTATCTCACATCTCCTCACTGGAGCGTCCACACTCATCCTTTCACATGGTCAAACCATCTGAGTCTTGTTTCTCTCATCTTATTTTCGAAGGGGGCTACTTTAGTTAAGTCCCTGATTACTTCATTCCTAATTCTGTCTATTCTCGTAAAACCACACATCTACCTAATCATCCTCATCTCTGCTACCATCGACCTCTGAACCTGCACTTTCTTTAGAGACCAACATTCCGATCCATAGAAAACAGCCGGTCTAACTATTATACGATAGACTTTGCCTTTCAATCCTATGGGCACCCTCTTATCACACAACACACCTGAGGTATACTTCCACTTTTGCCAGCCCACTTTTATTCGCTGGTTAATATCTTCATCAATATCCCTATTATGCTGAATGATGGAGCTTAGATACTTAAACTTATCGACCTTAGGTATCGATCTCCCATCCAGGGTGACTTCTCCCCCCGCATCTACCATTCCACTGAAACAGCAATGAAGATATTCCATTTTCGATCTGCTCACTCTAAAACTTTTAACTTCCAGCGTATGCCTCTATCGCTCCAACTTGTCATTAACTCCCTATCTGGTCTCATCAATAAGCACAATGTCTTCTGCAAATAGCATACACCATGGTAACGCATCTTGAATCCCTCTTGTAAGTTCATCCATAATTAGAGTGAAAAGAAAAGTGTTTAAGACGGAACCCTAATGCAGGCCCATACCAATGAAGAAGTCATTGGTGACCCCTCCTGGCGTCCTAGCACTCGTCCTACCTCCCTCGTACATATCCTTAATAACTCGAATGTACAAGAGTGACACTCCTTTCTTTTGCACATATGCATCTCTCCAAATCTTACAAAAACAAAATTTATATTATAAGTTGTTATTACTGTTGTTGTCTTTTTCTACTACAGTATTACTTAAATCTCCCAGCTTTACTCAGTTAAAAAAACATCAGATTAGGTGGCTATGTTTTCTTGACCTAGAAAAATTAAAAGGGCCCATTACTCCCCCATTGAGAACGGGTTCTAGGGTGGTCTCTTAAGCTGAAAGTCTAGTTAAAAAGGCCTCTAGTCCATCAGGCTATTATATTGCTAAATACAGGTTTATGATTTTAGGGTCGACTTCAAACACATATTTTGCTCCAGCCGGGCCTGTCCTTCCCAAGGTGATTTTGGGTGTAATCAAACATTAAATATGCACAATTAGCATAGACTGGCCTAGATTTTTAAACAAATTTGAGATTTGCCACGTTGAACACAGAAAGTTACTAAGAGAAATACGAACCTAGTCCGAACCGAACTGATTTTAACTTGAAGTCAACACAATTTGACCTTTTAGTGTGAACACTTGTTATTTTTCAATTTTGAGCAAATCTAAGTTGTTTTCACGGACAATACGAAATTGACTCGTTTATTAAATAGGTGGACCCAACCCGACCTGTTTTCCAGCTCTAATTATCTTATCCTTGCAATGTAAATGGGGTCTTAATTTAATGGTTAAATTTAAAACTAACTATTGCATTGGATTTTAGGTTCATTTTTCACGTCCGTCTACTGTTTGTAATTGTGCTATACCATCCTTTTATGGTTTACTTGAAAGAAAAAATAAATAAAAAGACGGTGTCTTACGTTTAATGAAAACTATAGCCTAGTGGTCTACCTAGTGCATTAGGTTCGTATAATACAATAGGGAGGAGCACCAAAGTCGAGATCTAAGGAACATAATATCTGAAACTCTTGTTGGGCCAAAACTTTGTGAGGGACCAGTGTAATACAGTGATTTGATTTTATTGCCAAAATAGTAAATATTACTAATGGAAGCGAGTACAGCTCTGCATAATTAACCGTCAATTTAGTTACAAACTTACAATGAATTCACCTGCTTGTTGTTTCACTGTAATTACAACAAAGAATAAATATATGTTGATTCAAGTAGTTTGGCACTTATTTTTTTTAAGTAAAGTCTCATGTTTGAGTCCTATGAATGGAGAAAATATGCCATAGGAGAAATTTACCCCTTATTGGATCAACAATAACTCGACTCCAGTAAAATAGAAGATCCAAGACCCAAAAAAAAAAAAATTATATTTGTAGCAAAGCCAGTGATGAATCTTACATTGAGACAAAAGGAGCAGTGGCTTCCTTGATAGTAGCGGAGCCACTAAGGGGCAAGAGGGGTCAATTGACCACCCAACTTTTTGGGAAAAAAATTAAATATGGGATATTCTGATGTAAACAACAAATAGATATATATTAATTAGTTCTTAGATGCTTCACAAAGGAATGTATAGTAGACTGATTGGCTACCTATTGCTCTATGTGGGAGGTTATAGGTTTGATTCCTTGTGTTATATTTTGTGTAATTCTTTTTGAATCTTTTTAAAAGTCTGTCGAACGACGATATCATGTTTTACTTTCAAAACATGAGATCCCGTCGAGAATAACTTTCTTGAACGTATTAGCTACGCACTTCATTTTTAGAACTATTAAAGTTTATATTATGTATATTATTAATCTCACCTCCCCTTACTTTGAGTCCTGCCTCTGCCCCTTTTCCTTGACCATGTAGGGATATGAAGAACCCAAATTAGGTATATCTTTAATTATCTTTATATTCTTTGCTTTACGCTATCTAATTGCCAAATCTACTCCAATGACTTACCCTTGAACATCACCTAATTAACTTCACCTCTGAGCCAAAGGTTAATAGAAATACTGTCCAAATTGTTATTACAATGTAGTTTAAATAACTAAGATAATGAAAATATGACTGCCATGTTAGTTGATTAGTCTCTTCGTCTCAAAACTCTTCATGTAAAACTCAATTATACATTTACATGGTTATATGTTATGTCAAAATTTATGAGTTTAAAACTACTGTCATATATATAAATATTCAACTGTCATATATCCCACTTATATATATTGGCCATGTTTGGCAAACAATTGCTATTAGTTGTTAGCTATTTGTATTAGCTGTTGTTAGCTGTTAGTTATTTGAGTTAGCTGTTTGTATTAACTGTTTGAATTAACTGTTTGTTGAAAACTATGTGGTCAAATTATCTACTTCTAATAAAGTTGTGAGATAAAAAACTAATTATTCAAAAAGTTCTTCTAAAAAGCTCATAGAATTAGCTTTTTTAAATTAGTTTTTTGGGCCCAAAAAGTTCTTCTGAAAAGCATTTTTATCAAACACCTAAATTAACTTTTTTACTTGATCAAATAGCTAATCTTGGTCAGAAAAGTTCTTTTTTATCAAAAAACTGTTTGTCAAACACCCCCATTATCTTGTCGTTATAAAACTGTATCGATCACAAGTGTTACATTGGCAAACAGCTAATGGAGCTTGGAAGCAGGCTCAGAAGTACAATTTGAGCACATGGGATTTGGATAAAAGGTCTACAAATGGGGGGACCCTTTTTTGGTTGGCCATTCCACGCTCATGATATTCAAGTCTAAGCAGATATGTAAGACCACATTTAAAGCTCCCTAATTAGCCAACCTTTTTAGGACCATTTAATTAGCTTTATCATGTATCGGCTTTGTTTTTCTCTCATGTAATTAATGTACTTCACGAACTCTTATAGAAGATACCCTTCATGACGTTTTGCTCGCACATGCAACACTTGTAGTTAAACAGTACTAACATTGGCCTTCTTTGACTTATTTATAAAGCAAAACGATAAGGATCTTAATATAAGACAGTTTTTATGTGTTTTATTTTAATCTAGAAATTATATTGTAATATTTTTAAATTTAAAAAGTGGTATGATTAAATAGTATAAATATATTACAAGTTATAAATTAAACGGGAACAGTGATAAATCAAGATCGAGTATAACCTTGCTCTGATGCCATGTTAACATTGAACCTTTTCTAGAATGAGCAAGAACATGGAGAGATTTGGTGGGAGAAGAAGGAACCCCTCGCTTGATTTCATTATGTTCAAATGTCCTGCTAAATACAGAGAAGTATTGGTATATACACATAGCAAAAGGAATAAGCTAACAGACTTCCGAATTAATTTGCGGAGTTGGCATGTGGGCTAGCTTATTTAACAGCTTGACTAGCTAACTCTAACAGATTAGGGTCTTAGACAATACTTTGTCGATGTAGAAAGAAATTATTGGGTCATAGCATATTATTCAAACTAAAGAATTTATTAAGGTGCCTTAAATTCTAACGAAGAAATTTTAACCCACCTAAAGTTTGTACTCAAATAGAAAGAATGAACGTTGAACCTTCGTATTAGTAAAATAAATGCTTCTTGATAATAGATTTTCTTATTTTAAAAATGCAATTTTTGAAATTCTTACTTAAGAGTCGCATACTTTTTGAAAAGATGTTTGAGTCTCAATTCATATTATTTGTCCATCTAACATGTCGGAAATTTTTGAAATTCAACTTGTTTTATGCGGAGGTTTTTTTTTCCTTTTTTTCGGCTGCAAAAATTTGTTTTTTAGTTGGTACGAAAGAATGCAAATGGAATGGGCGGTACGGTTGTTATAGACAATTTGTGAACAATTTCGATTAAAAAGCATGATTTTGTCCATGCATGGAAGCATGTAGCGTATGATGATTGCCCTGACGATCTTCATAAAGTTCATTTCCATAAGTTTTCACATTAATTAGACTAGTCATCCTTTACATTTGCCATTTTTATTTCCTTTTCAACAAACTAAAGGGAAGTGGAAAAAGATATGCAGCGTAATATTTGTTTTCGCGCATTTTGGTACATATAATTATATACAAATTCTTATATGAGACGGTCTCATAAAAAGTTATTATGAGACCATCTATATAACATATATTTTTCTTTTAAATTTATGTGGTTGTTAATAAATATGTGAGACGTCTCACACACTAAGTTATTGTAAGACAGTCTCACTCAAGACTTACTAAGAATTGGGAAAAATTGCATGTAAATTGAGAAGCAACAGCAGAAAAAAAAGGACTCAAAAATCCATACATCATGTTAGAATTGGCAATTGACATTCGTTTAAAATTTAGTCAAAATAAGCCCTCATAATCCAACAAATTTACGGTACATGGCATTTTCATGATAATATTGTCTGAGAGTGAACACATTTGGCGTTGTTTCAGCCATGTAATGCATAAGCCAGCTAAAAAGGGCTATTGCCCTGTTCTATTTCGAATTTTGTAAGATTTAGCTAAGAGTTTACATTTTCTTATATCTCCTTACATCTTCATACAACTTTTTACATCTCATAGATTTTCTATAACATTTATTTATTTTAGTTGCAAAAATATGTATATTTGTTTGATGATACTACCAATATACAAAATTTATAAATATCTTATGAACACAACATTTACATAAACATAAAAACATAAAGAACGTAAATTATATTTGAGTTTCGACATGAAATATATATTATTATAGATGACCATACATTTATTTATATTTAAAATTATTTACTTGAAATAGGAATTTATTTGAAGAGTTGTATTCAATTTTGTCAAAAAAATTTGTTTTTTTTTTTTGGGTTATACTTTGCTTCATATAAAAAATCTTGGATGAAATTTTATTCATCAAATTTATGAGGATTAATATATTTTATTGTTGTATAATTAACTTAATTAATTATTTATTTTTAATAAGTATATTATTTTAATATTATTATTTTTCATCCAAAACGTTTATTGTAAAACAAATTATACTATACAACTCTTCAACAATTCAACAACTCCCTATATCCATTCTTACAGCTCCTTACAACTTCTTACATCTTCTTACAGGTCCTTACAGCTCCTTACATCTCCTTACAACTCCTTACAGTTTCTTACAGCTCCTTACATCTCCTTACATCTATCTATCTATCTAAAACGCAAAATAAAACAGGCCCTACGCTTTTAGTAGATTTCAAGAAAGAAGCACTTTGGGGCACTAGAAAGTAAGTTACTTCTATTATACTGCACAGGTGCTAATATTTTTGCTAATGGTAATTGGTCCAAGTGTCCACTTGGGTCATATTTGACAAACAATTATTAACTGTTTGAATTAGCTACTTGTAATAGTTGTTTAAATTAGCTATTTTTAGAAAAAGTGTTTGATAAAACTATTTCTTTTTAAAAAATATAGGGGTAAAATTTCATTTATGCTCGTGTCTATAAATTACTTTTTAATAACATGTAGTGTTATTTTTTTAAATTATAGACAATTATGCCATTTCTACAAAAGTTATTACTAAAAGGCTAATGAGAATAGCTTAACTTTTTGAAGCCAAACAGCTATATACCAAACACCTTTTGGCTGTTCGACTTGGTCAATATAGCTAATATTCTCTCAAATAACTGTTGTTACCAAACATCCACTTAACTTGTAAGGTACCCTTTGCCTTCGCTCCTAGTATTCCCAATACTAATTTTACATACTTATAGATTGGCACAATGATAAATATCTTACTACAAGACACTTTTTAAGTGTCATGTTTTGTCTAAAAATCATAATACAATATTTTCAAATTGAAAAAAATGATATGACCGAGCAGTGAAAGCATATTACAACTTTAAAAAGGTGTTAAATCATCTTTTTATCCATAATTTATTATATTTTTAAAATACGCACATTATATGCCCTCCAGATAGGGTTGATCCGATGGGGATGTCATTTACTACTTCATTGCGGTAGTCGATTCATATTTAAGCTTAGCCATTTAGAATTAAGTGTAGCCATTGAGAATTTGGTAATTTTAAATTATAAAATACATTAATTTAGAACGAGGTAAGATATTTAAGAATCTCTTACGATAAAACATATATCATCACTCTATAAATTGAATGCATAACTGATCCAAAAAATAAATTGAATGCATAGGTAATTAAATTTAATTAGTAATTGTCACAAAGTCTAACTTCAAACAAAGTTGGCATCCCTCTTTATAATAACCATATATGTGAGGGAAAACAAAAGTTTGAAATAGGCATTATTCTTGTCTAAATTTTATTTCTGTTGAATTTGCAACTTTGGATCTAGGCCCTGTTCTTTTCATGGGTCAATTCTAAAATACCAACCTCAACCTACTTCAACCCACTTTAACTCACTTCAACCAACTTTTACTATTTTAACCAAGTTCAATTTATCACATAAAAAAAAAAAAATTCAACCCACTTCAACCCACTCCAACCTACTTCAATCCACCTCAACCTACTTCAACATACCTCAACTTATTTCACTCTTTTACCCACCCCAATTTATCTACGAAAAGAACAGACCCCTAGTATGCATGGGATTGTTTAAAAGTTGTAGGAATTTTTGCTTAAACTCTAAATTTGTAGGGTTTGAAACTTTTAGACTGCCCATGATATTTGCATATGAGTTTCAAATTTTGACGGAAAGATTTTAACAGTCATAGATTAGCCATAGAACTTATGGAAGAAGACTTCTAAAGATTTAATCATTGCCTGACATTTTTGAAGAATTTTAATCTTACTCTTCAACTTTCATCAGAAATTGGTTTAAGGTAATTTAAAATATGGGCTCTATGTGTAAAATAATTCGAACTATGAAATTTGATTAATGTATATGCATGTTTGGCAATCTGTTGTACGTTGGTTATTAATGGTTAGCTTATTGTATTAACTATTAGTTGTGTCATGCAAAATTCTTTTGGCGGGATGTTAGACGTAATTTTATTGATTGGTATATGCAGTGCAAATGGATTGAAAGTTTTGTACATTGCACAAATGTCACAGTTTGGATTATTGTGCACATTTGATCCATATTTGAATTATTTAAGCTAATTTCCAATGTCGTAAATAATTTATTCAAATCTTATTTGATAAAATGAGAAAAAACTAATCAATTGGATCTATGTTAGGTAGAAATCATTCTAGCTAATACCACTTGCTAGAGATAAATTTGTTTGGGTTAGAATTGAGCAATTATCAGTGAAACGAATAGGATGACAAATAAAATCTAGAACAACCAAACAAGATAAAAATTAAAATACGCGAAGATAAGATTTAGCGTGAAAACTCCAAATTGGACTAGACCACGCACAGGCGTCACGAGCACAACAAATCCACTATGTGAGAATGATTCCCCAAAGATACTAAGGAGTAAACCTAACCGCAAAGATGTGACGTGACCTCCAAGCACTATCTTTTCGAAAGGGAAAAGATCTTCAACCCAAAATATGAAAAAAAAATATTTTTCATAAACTGACAAAGAAAATGAAGACACACGTCCAACAATATGAGAACAAGTCAATAGCGAGAAAAAAGTGGCAAAAAAAGAGGCTAACAGAAAGCACTAGTGTTTACACCATGAACTCGTTCCATTCTGTAAACTCAGGCTATATGTCATTAAGGCTCTATTTAGTCCTTAGAAAAATTGAAAGAAAGAAATGCTGAAGGAAAAACGTAAGTTGTTTTTTTCCCTTGTTTGGATTGAGAAAAAATACAAAAATTTGGATGAGAAATTTGAATGGTAATGAATTTATTGAATCATGTTGATATCATCTAAGCAGCGCGAGGTTGGATCGGAGGAGATTGGAAATTCTTTTGGAAACTTTTCCCAAACTTTCCTCACAATTTTATGAGGAAAATTTTATCATTTGTTTCTAACAATTTGTCCACCTTATTTTCCTCCACATTTTTTTTCTTCGTGATATTCTCTGAACCAAACACAAGAAAAAAAAGTTACTTTCCCAAAATTTTTTCTTTCCATCAAATTTTTCGAAGGTCCAAACGGAGCCTAAATAGTTAAATAAAAAGAGAAAATAGCGGCAGGATTTAGAAGATAAAAATAGAGAAGAATTTTTACTTCTGAGATTACGTTCTAATTTCTAAAAAAAGGGGGTCCTTCGCCGTAAAATGGAAGGAAAAAAAAATGATATGTGAAGTTGGGGTGCTTAGCGAACTGGCTGCAAGCAAGCAACGACGTAAACAAACTTTTAGGGCACATAATTTTCAAAATTTGGGCGGTCGAAAGGGCAACGTTTATTCGTGTTTAGGATGGAGACACATGAAGCATAGTTGCATGGGTCATTACTACCTCTCTCCTTCCATTGTGAATATGATGGAATTCTACATGTATTTGCAATATTAATTTCAAGGTCAACATTTTATCCTTTTCATGATCTTATTCATCTATTGAAAAACAAAAATGTCAAGTTTCTTCAATTATAATTAATCCATTAAAAGAATATTCAAGACTTAAACTGCTATGCAAGGAGTTCTTGTGAA
The DNA here is from genome assembly GCA_029747015.1 of Carnegiea gigantea. NCBI lineage: Eukaryota > Viridiplantae > Streptophyta > Magnoliopsida > Caryophyllales > Cactaceae > Carnegiea > Carnegiea gigantea. Next base: position 231,316 of record JAKOGI010001080.1, read on the forward strand.
CTGCTATTCGCACCCTACCAATGACTATACGCTTAAAATTTAATGAAAATAGGTTTAGGGTCTCCCTAGATCTCGACCTATCAGGAGCTGGGGCTAAATATTAAGTTTTGATGTGAGTCTTATTATGCTAAATCATAGTCACTAGTCCAATACACAAATCACATATTATAAGCATAATCAATCTTTCTAATTTAAATACAATCGTATTCATAGTGTACGCTTTGTGAAATATAAGTAGTGAACAATCATCATATATATGCTATAGCTTGTAACATTCATATAGTATTTTTTTGCGTAGGCTTTTTTTAAAAAATTTAAGCTTTTCTTTCTAGGAAGAGCAAGGTCCCGTTAAATGAATGGACATATGGCGTATGATATCTACAAGACATATCAACACACAAATAAATACAAATTCTAATGTCAAAATACATTTACATCACAAAAATACTACTTTTACAAGCATTGTCACTCGTCTTCTCACGATTACTATTTTATTATACAGCACGGAGAAGAAGATCCATGGATCAACTGTAATATGTTCATTTGTTAATCTGGTGCACTCTTTTGGGAGCGATATTTATTTCACATGGGAGGTCGTATTTGAAATTCATTTAAGAATCGCTTTATCTTTGGATCACAAATCATACCATGAAAAACAAACAAAAATACTACACAAAAGTAAATAATGTCCATCATAAGATAAGACTCTCGCAATTAAAAAGAGAAAACAACTCTCACAATTGAAAAGACAAGTACTACTAACAAAATGCTAAGGGAAAGAAATTTAAAAATGACAAAGCAAATGACTAAAATGGTCAGAAAATCCACCATCCCAATCTTTAAAATGCACATATCACATAGATGAAGAGAGGAAGAAAGAGAACAAAGTGATGAACATGCTAATACATCATCTGTATCACCATTGAATTACACATAATGAATAAATTAATATATTATTGCATCCCATACTTTAATTTAGGGAAATATATATAGTTTATCTATATCACCATTGAATTACATAAAATTTTGCTCACAGTTTTGAAATGTGGTAACTTACTCAACACACATGCATAATATATTTTTTCATTTACTTTTATAATGCCACCATCTCAATATAATGAACATGCTAATACATCATGAAATTCATAGCCCTCAAAAAAAAAAAATCATCAAATTGATAAGGCAAAGTGACTTTAATCTGAACACAGTAAGAAAAAGATATGACTCAGAGTTTAGTATGTTGGGCCGCTATTTTAAAAATTGGATTATTAACTCTAATCAAATGATGTACATAAATTGTAAAGTTAATATTATTGGTGTCAAAAAATTATAAGTTATAATAAATTATTAATAAATTATGAAAATGAAAACAATACACTAATATGTTATCAAATTTACAAGTCAAAATTCTTTTGACTTAGTGGTGGTAATGAAGAAAACGTATATTCTTGAAATTCAATGCATAAGGTTTAATAAAATTTAAAATCAGATTACTTTTATCCAATTTCTGTAAATTTAATATTATCCACTGTTAGGATTAATATCAGAATAACAGTATAGCGGAAGCGATAGGATGTAATAGAAAATCAGAAATTCAACCAATCACAAACAACAGAACAATAGGAAGAGAACAAGAACACAGGAATTTAACGTGGAAAACCCAATGTGGGAAAAACCACGGACGGCGACAGCACCAGAACAATTCACTATGAGCAGGAAAGTACACCACGATCACAATCACCTCAGTGATTCGATCAAAGAGCAGAATTACAATCTCTCTATTGTAATCTCTCACAAACGACTTTTACCTCTCAATGTGTTTATGAGTACTGGAGATCAGGAGTTTTAGATCCTAGGCTTGACCCCCTTTATATAGGGTCTAAACAGTAGGGGTTTTCCCTTTAAAGTAGAACCCTAGCCGCCAGGAGGAATCCCCCTCGGAGACAGAAACCCTAGCCGCCATTCGAAAGAGGCGGCGAAAAGACACGTGGCACGACCGTGCCACGTGGCACGGTCACCCAGTGTCACATGGCACGGCACCCCCGTGCCAATTTTCTGCCCCTCTCGCCTTGGTGCTCCTTCGTTGTGGCACGCCTGTACTCGCGCAGCGTCATCCCATCGTGCCGGTACTCGAATTTTGGGCCATAAAACCCAACAATCTCCACCTTGGACCAAAATCTCCAGTCTTCAATTACCGTCGTCGTCGTCACACCCCAAAGGGTGATGCCCCCTATGGGCTATGCCCCGCAGGGCCCTCAAAAACTGCGAATGCCAACTAAATCCAAGCAATGCTTGAACTTAGCTCTGGGAGATGACTTATATGAACTTTCCTTCATATAACCTGTCACAGTAGATGCCTGCAAGACATAGAGACCTCCTTGCCTCAAACCCTTCAGCAGAATCCTACTGCCCTTTGAGACCTTCAGAACTCCACCTTCAGCTGAATATTTGCACCCTTTGGATTCAAGGGTGCCCAACGAGATGAGGTTACGCTTCAAGTCAGGAACGTGACGAACATTCGATAAGGTCCTGACAACACCATCATGGGTCTTGATTTTAACAGTACCGATTCCAGTTACATTACATTGGGCATTATTGCCCATGTGAACAACAGTTGAGTCAACTGGATCATATGTTGAAAACCAGTCCTTGTGAGGACACATATGATAGGTACACCCAGAATCAAGAATCCAATCAGAATCGCTCCCCCCTTCAGTAGAGGTAGCAAACAGAACGTCCCCATCAGAATCAGATTCAGCAAATGAAGCTTCAGCAGGCTCCTGAGAATTATCTTCCTCTTTCTCCTTCTTCTTTTGCAGTTTCCAGCAGTTAGCAATAATATGACCCAATTTACCACAGTAATTGCAAGTCTTTCCAGCATGAGGATTTTTAGACTTAGAACGGTTCTTACTCCTATTACCGTTCTCCTTTTCAGTTGCTGTACCCCTTATCGCTAATCCCTCAGCAGAATTAGCATGAATGTCAAGATCAAACTTCTCTTTAGACAACAGGTTTGACTTAACATCTTCAAACAATATAGTATTAGAATTACTATATAACATAATCTCCTTAAAGTGTTTATAAGAAGGGGGTAACGACACAACAAGCAAAATAGCCTTATTTTCATCCTCAACTTTCACATCTAGACTCTCCAAGTCAACAAGAATAGAGTTAAACTCATTCAAATGTTTTTGAATAGGGGTGCCTTCAGCCATACGAAAGGTATACAACCTTTCCTTCAAACGGATCTTGTCGGCGAGACTTTTCGTCATGTAGAGTTCCTCCAGCCGAGCCCAAAGATCCACCGCAGTTGTCTTATCAAGCACCTCTCGCATGACATGTGGTGCTAAGCACAACTGTATGGCTGAAACCGCCTTCAACTCCAGTTCCTCCCATTCGTCCTCCGTCAACAACCCACGTCTCTTCTTTACATCTTCAGCCCACTGTTCTTCTGCCATCTTCTCGGGTTTTACGTGAGGTCCCTTCAGAACCTTCCACAACCCGTGCTGAATGAGAACTGCTCTCATCTGCACCTTCCAGAGATTAAAACTAATCTCCCCATCGAATTTCTGAATATCTACCCTCATGATAGAAGACATCCTATAACCAGAGCTCTGATACCACTTGTTAGGATTAATATCAGAATAACAGTATAGCGGAAGCGATAGGATGCAATAGAAAATCAGAAATTCAACCAATCACAAACAACAGAACAATAGGAAGAGAACAAGAACACAGGAATTTAACGTGGAAAACCCAATGTGGGAAAAACCACGGACGGCGACAGCACCAGAACAATTCACTATGAGCAGGAAAGTACACCACGATCACAATCACCTCAGTGATTCGATCAAAGAGCAGAATTACAATCTCTCTATTGTAATCTCTCACAAATGACTTTTACCTCTCAATGTGTTTATGAGTACTGGAGATCAGGAGAGTTTAGATCCTAGACTTGATCCCCTTTATATAGGGTCTAAACAGTAGGGGTTTTCCCTTTAAAGTAGAACCCTAGCCGCCAGGAGGAATCCCCCTCGGAGACAGAAACCCTAGCCGCCATTCGAAAGAGGCGGCGAAAAGACACGTGGCACGGTCACCCAGTGTCACATGGCACGGCCGTGCCACATGGCACGGCACCCTCGTGCCAATTTTCTGCCCCTCTCGCCTTGGTGCTCCTTCGTTGTGGCACGCCCGTACTCGCGCAGCGTCGTCCCATCGTGCCGGTACTCGAATTTTGGGCCATAAAACCCAACATCCACATTTAAGAATTCTATTTTTTTATAAAGTTAATTAATAATAAATGAAGAAAGAAAATGAAAGGAATCTCAATAGGCCAAGACTTGGCGAAAAAAGACGCATTGAAATCAGAAGGAAGGAGAATTAGAATAAAAGTGTAATGAGAGGGTCAAAATAAGGGTGTAATGGTCGGTTAATAGAGTCAACGATGAACCACAGTCGTATATGGCGCGAAGCCCTTTGAAGTTTGGGCGTGACACGTCATCTTACCTCACTCACATGATTCCAGAAAACAGCTTTGACAACACAGCAGGGTGGACGCCATTTTCTCTAAACTTTTACAATCACGCTATTTGCAAAAAGTTTTGCTCTGACGTCAACGTGACGTCTTCCTTGCGTGACTGTTGTTTGCCGCCCTTGGTCACTGGCTCTTTCATTGGCTCTATCTCTATAAATTTTGCCCAGTAAAAATTTGTTCGATCTGAATATTAAAATTTATAAAAATTTAAAAAATTGGATATAATTATAAGTTTTTCGTTCAAATTTAAATTTAGATGCAATATTTTTTATATTTTCATTATCTGAACCCGAATTTGATCCGAATTAAAACTTACCTGAATTATCCTATTCAAAAAAAATCAAGAATCGACCATCAATTTCTTATCTGAGTTTTAATATTGCCTCATTTGTCCAATCCGAATATGACATGTCAACGCCATCTATAATGCGAGTCCTCTCAAAAAACAAAATCTTAAATATCAAAACAAATTGTTATTTTCAAAAAGTTTAGATCTACATATACTGGGCCAACTGCATTTTTCAATAACGAAGCATCTCAATTCTCAATGAGTTATGGTATAGGGAGTATTTGGTAATAACAGCTGTTTGAAATAAAAATAGCTGTTTGGAAGGATTTTAATTGTTTTGATAAATTCAAACAGCTAAATAATGTTTGATAAAGAACTATTCACAATAGTTGTTTGACTCCAAAAAACTCTTTTTAAAAAAGTTATTCTTATTACCCTTTTGAGAAGAGTTTTTTGTGAAAATGACATAATTGTCCATAAGTTTGGAAAAATTACATATATCTCATTAAAAACTAATTCATAAATAAAGGCATAAATAAAAATTTACCAATATATTTTTTAGAAACAGTTAGTTTTTACCAAATACTTTTTCTAAAAATAGCTAATTCAAACAGTTAATATAAACAGTTAATTTAAACAGTTAACAGCTAATAGCTAACTACTATTCGCCAAATAGGATCATAATTTTATAAAACGGAAAACTATTTAAAATAATGTACTATACTTGACAAACAAATTGTCGTACTAAAATCGCATTGTATATTTCATTATCGATTCATTCTCAATCAAGCACAAGTAAGCATATCTGATGGGGTGAAATTCAATCATTGAATTCACGAGTAAATTAACTCTCACAAAGTTTTGAAATTAGTACCGAGGCAAGAAGGCAAAAATTACACTGAAAAATACATAACTCTCACCAAGAGTGAAAAGCAAATTTTTAACATAGAGAAATAAAACTAAGGTTCCGTTTGGACCTTAAAAAATTTGATGGAAAGAAAAAAATTTAGAAAAGTTACTTTTTTTTTGTGTTTGGTTTAGAGAAAATCACAAATAAAAAAAATATGGAGGAAATTATGTGGAAAAATTGTTAGAAATAAGTGATAAAATTTTCCTCATAAAATTGTGAGGAAAGTTTGAGGAAAATTCACAACCTCCTCCAGCCTCACATTACTTAGATGACATCAATATGATTCAAGTCGTTCATCAACAGTCAAATTTCTTATCCAAATTTTTGAATTTTTTCCTCAATCCAAACAAGAGAAAACAACTAATTTTCTCCATACTTTTTTCCTTCAACTTTTCTTTCCACCAAATTTTCTAAGGACCAAACGTAGCCTAATAGTAAAATCGTTATAAACTGTATAAAACTAGGAGAAATAAGAACTTTAGGACTTACCATTAACATTTGTAATTGGTAACAATTGTAATTTATTAATTGAAGTAGCAATTTTTCATGGGAGAGCTGGATTTTCTGTCTCAATTCTCCCATCACAGAGTAGAGGATACTTTAGATTTTTTTTATTACACAGAGATTAAATTAAGATGATTTGTTTAGATATGACTAGCTATAGAGCTGGGTAATAGGTCGTGTCGGGTCGGGTTCGTGTTCATGTTAAACTTAAATGAGTTGAGAATTTTTCGATCTGGACATAACTCGTTTATTAAACGGGTTAAAAAATCTTTATCTGTATCCATTTAATTTTTAAACGGGTTGATCTGTTTAACCCGTTCAGGATAAACATGTCAAGTTTAGTCACTTAATTAACTATTTAAACATTTAACATTTTTAACTAATACGTAATTACAGTATTAAAAATTAAGTTTACATATCACATTAAATAATTACTGTTTGAAATTTCCCTTATTCGTCATAATTCACAATTTCTAAAAATTTTTATATTCTTAATTATCTAATAAAAACTAAATGGATTTTTAAAATGAAAAAATAAGTTGACTTATTTAACTCATTTAAGTAAACGGATTAAATAGGTACTTTTCCGTGTTGAGAATCTCGACCTGAACCTAACCCATTTAATTAAATGGGTTGAAACATTCAATCCATTTAATTAAATGAGTCAAAAATTTATACCTAAATCTACTTAATTTTGTATCGCTTTTGAATCGATAATCGTGATGGATAATCTTTTTTCAACTCTAACTAATTATCAGGGTAATTACATTATCAACTAAAAATTAATCCATGAAAAAATACTAAATTAATTCTATGACATGAGATGTACTTCATATTTTTAACGTTTACATCACATCAACTATTCAAATGCTTTTGTGAATATCAACGTAAAGGAAACGCAATCCTATGTTCGAGGAAAAGATGGTTAAATTATTATTTAATAACATTTGAAATTTTAAAAGTTAAAATCATCCTAGACGATTAAATTAGATCAATAAACTTAAAACTGCTGCGAAAGTAAATGCATAATTACAATATGAACCATGCGTAACAATGTGTTAATGAGGCCTATTAACAAATTGAGCTTATACTTGCAAACTGCAATTCCAACTGAATAAGCTAGTTAAATTTTCAGATCAATTAAAAAATTGTGTTTAAAATCCTTCATTCTTCTATAATTTGTCTTGTATATCACATCAACTATTCAAATCCTCTTTGTGAATATCAATGTAAAGGAAACGTGATCCTAAGCTCCTAATTACAAGGAAAAGATTGTTAAATTATTATTCAAATAACATTTAAGATGTTAAGGGTTAAAATTATTCTAGAGGAATGAACAGGAGATCAACAAATAATTAAAACTATTGCGAAATTAAATGTATAATTACAATATGGACAATGCATAATACTATGTTAACGAGGCCTATCAACACATCGAGTTTATACTTGCAAATTACAATTCCAACAAGATTAAATTTCTAGATAAATTCAAAATTTTGTGTTTAAATTAAATCCTTGATTCTTTTATAATTTGTTTTTGAAATAAAAACTGAAAAACATTTAAATCCACACTTTGATTAGGCATGTCTAAATATTGGTTAGCCGATCTGTGGATAAAGTAGGTTAAATTTGGATTTTTTTGAATTATTAAAAAAGTTCGAATTTTGAGAAGAATAACTGAACTTAGCTTTTGTATTTACCACATGCACGAACTTAGCATTTCTTTAATTTTATCGAATTTAGCATGTAAATTAATACAATTCGTAAATTAACAAAGTTATAAAATTACTGTAACATTGTTAATAGACTGATCCCAACTTCAATCCCCGTGATTTGGATTTTTTTAAAATATATTATTACCCCAGGCTATTTGCAAAAAGCACATTCGAGTAGTTTTTTGTGTTTAACTTTTTAAAATTAATTCTTTGTCTCACATTTTTCTTTGAAAAAAAAGGTTAATTTTTGCTAAATATTTTTCTAAAAATGGCTAATATAAATAACTGATATGAAAAGTTAATTTAATAAATTAACAGCTAACAAGTAATCCAATTATCGGACAGTTAAGAAATGATAATCAAACAGAATCCGAATGCATCACTGGTGATCGACCCAACTTATTGTTAGGTAAATCCAAACTAGGTAGTTATCTGTTTTAAATAAACCAGTTCATCAATAAATGGGTACACAATCATTGCACCATTCCATGACTACTTAGACATAATTTATTTGTCAACGTTTGTTTCTTGTAAAAAAAAAAAAAAAAAGAGATTGTTTGGCTAGTTAATCACCCTAAACAAAAAGATGATTACGACTGTCGAGAATCAAATCATACGAGGAATCATCTTGCGAACTTACGAGCTGAGCAATTTTTATCTCTTGCGATCATCAATAATCCTCCAATTCATTACATCTCATGTTCTTCGGGATAATATTGGCGTCTTGTGGTCTCCATTTGTTGGAGCTTAATAAAGTTGAGTTTCATTTTGGACTTAAAAAAAGAAAAAGAAAAGGAAAAAGAAAAAGAAAAGGTGAAGATGATTAGTGGTGGAGTCAATCTTAATTACTTTACGCTATTCAAGGGGGAAAAAGAGCGACATGAAAATTTTGCCACGTAGTGACAAAATTTGGGTCAAGCACATCTGGCGATATTTAAAAAAAAAAAAACTCTGTCCAATCACAAAAGACTTCCCATTATTTGCACGGTGGGCCACTAAGCCCACAGGAAACCGTGGACAATTAACACAATATTACGGGCCCGCGACAAGTGCTTGGCAAACAAAGTTTTGGCCCACAAAACTTTATGAGTCATGATTGATTTTAAGTTCAACATTCATAACGAAAAGGAAAAATTGATTTGATGGCCATGTTCAATTTAAAAGGATTTGGATTCCTGGTCATGACTTAATTATATATTTTTAAATTTTAAACTTTATTGTCCCTTGTAATAGTCTCCACCTCTCATTTTTATATTTTAAAGTTTTTATATATTTGACTTTCAAATTTATACTTATTATTTTAAATTTACAGGGCTTTGAACATCGATAATTTCACTTTTGGGGGCACTTGGATCATATTCCATATGCAGGTCTCCACCACCAAGTTAACGATTCTTTCACATGCTAATTTGACAACGTTTTAACTTATTTATCACATGTTAGTGGTATTATCTTTTCATCTTTTTGACACCACCATGCAGGTGTGATGACGTAGCTACAACACATTATTTTCTAAATTTTCGGGATATTTGCTTTATTTGCATCATCATCGAGTTATAAACACTTTTACTCACTAGTTTTAAAGAAACTAACTTTTTCTTGGTAAGCAGATCTAACCCATCAGACCCCTATCTCAGAGATACCCAGTGGACCTTAACAGGCCAATGGGTAAGGGTTATATTTTCACTCTATTTCCAACATTAACATTCACATGTGATAAACAAGTTAGTACATTATCAAATTGACAAGTCAAAGTATTGCTTACTTAAAATTGGTATACTCAAAATAAATATCCCAAAAGATTAGCTTATTGAGAGTTAATTTTAAAGGTTGGTTTATTCTCATCCAAGACCTCTAATGATGAGATCATCAGTGGTCAAAAATCCTAAATTTTTCACATATAGAGTAAATCTTGCATAGCCAAAAACCCAAAAAAAATCTTACATGCACACAATCATGTACTTCCGCAATAAAAATGTAAGATGATTTACATCAACACATTAAATTATGGTGAAGGAAAATGGTCATGAATCTAGGAAATGTAAGAAAGTTAGTTTAGCTGTCCTTCAACTGAATTTTCCTAATGAAACTATAATTTTAATATTAAAACTGAATCTTAATTCACATCACTAATTATGCGCCATGTCAATGATGGTAACGCTTAATTTTTTTAAAAAAAAATCGTGGTTAATATTGATGAATGTAATCAAGTCAATAGGATGTAGAGTTTGTGGAGTTGTTTGCCACCGAACCCGTCGGTCCCACATTCCTTGTCTCTTTTACTTTTTCTAATTGTCTTAAAATAAAGTTACATTTTACTATTAATTGATAATGAAAGTCATAGAAGAAGCCTCCATATGGTTAGCGATATCAATAGAGGTAAGATTATTTACATCTAAATCTTCTCAAACTCTATGAAAATAGGACTCATATTGAGAAGTGGTGGTTGTTTTGTTGGCCTTTAGACTCTTCTCTTTATTTGAAAAGTTATGAAAACTATGACATTAAAAAATTTCCCTTGAAAATTCATATTACACAAAACAAATTTTATGTGATAGATGGAGTATTTAATTTTTAATTAGCCGGAGTAATTCTCATCCTGCCTCAGCTTGATTTAATTAGACATTATCAATTTGGATTTACTATTTGCATTTTACCTTTTTTGCCTGCATGTCTCTTTTCGTTTCTTTTCTTGTCTTTTTTTGGTTGGGGTGGGGGGAGATGATAGGGAAAAAAACTGAATAATTGAGTATAAAAGTAAAAAAAAAAATCCCAAATTTAAATTATTCTGGTGAACTAATATCATCTCATCCAATTGGATTCTGTTTAATTTATACCAATTATTTTTTAAACTGAGAATGCAAAATAATTTCCTTTGAGCTAATGTATCATATTGGCAAGGTCAGACCATGCATTATGAAAAGCACAATGTTTCTGTAACACCCGAGTGGTTTGATAGGATATAAGTGACTACTCATATCACCAAAGATGTACTTTTCTTTTCAGGAAGCCTACTTTTAAGCACTCCACAGTTAAGCGTGCTTACTGTGAAGAAATCTTATGATTGGTAACCTCTTGAAAAGTTTCCCAGGCAGCATGTGACTGAGTACGAAGCGCGCCAGAAAGGCTTGTAGTGATTTTTGGAACCAGTCGACGATCCTTGAAGCCATTCCTAATAACTACTCGCGACCCGAAAGGGATCGGGACGTTACAAATTGTATCAGAGCCAACCTGTAACTGTAAGCTGCGCCAGTGAATAGGAGAGTCCTGGCACTTATCTGGCGGGGCAAAGATACTGCCATGGACTACCAATCAAGATGGCTTGTAAGTCGGTTGGTTAGTGAGGCACAATGAGGTCATTATGCGCTTCAAGTAGGGGTGATTGTAACACCCTAAGTGGCTTAACAGGATGTAAAATAACTATTTATATCACCAAAAGTACACCTTCCTTTTCGAGAAGCCTACTTTTGAGAACTTTACAACTAAGCGTGCTTGTTGTGGCAAAATCTTATAATAGGTGACCTCCACAGTAAACTACTATCCACACCATCCCCAAGTCAATACGTAAACTATATCAGGCTTTTGTGTGGATACTTCTAGCTCATCTTATCCTCCAAATTATTTTTCATTTTTTAGTGTAAAGATATGCATAGAAATCGATACATGTGCAATATGAACACAGATCTCTATTAATAATTTTTAAGAATTTAAACAGTTGAATTAACTATTATCCACTTATCACCCCAATTATGATTCTTTTTGGTAAACAGCTATTAGCTATTAGTTATTAGCTATTTACATTAGCTATTAGGTATTTGAATTAATTATTTGTATTAACTGTTTAATTAATTATTTTTAGAAAAAAATATTTGATAAAATTAGCTATTTTTAAAAAAGATATTAGTAAAATTTTATTTATACCCTTATCTATAAATTACTTTTAAATGGCATGTGATATAAATTTTTCAAACTTTTGATATAAAATTTTCAAACTTTTAAACAATTATGTCACTTCTACAAAAAAATTCTTCCCAAAAAGTTAATGAGAATATATTTTTTTTCAAAATAGCTTTTTGAAGCCAACAACTATTTATCAATTACTCTTTAACTATTTAACTTAATCAAAATAACTAAAACCCTTTCAAACTCTTATTTTTACTTAAGCAGAGCTGTTGTTACCCCACGTCCCTATATCTAACAATTGATTTTAATTGGCAATTTTTACCGTAGTGTCAACCTGTAATCCAAGAGCAGGCAGTTCGCCAGACCCCCACAGTCGACATTGTGAAAGCCCACGTGTCTCTAATAATGACGTCATTAATGAGGTTTATGAGCTCTAACGTTGAGCACATTAAATAGCCGATTTTTTTTTGATAAATAAATAGCCGATTTTTGGATAAAAATAAATGTTTATCCTGTTTTCTAAATGACTGAATTTAATGCCCAACAAAAGAGACTCGCTATCTCTTTGATTTTCTAATAATAAGTTAAAAAAACCTTTATTTTTACTAAGCGGAAAAAAAAAGTGGTCCGCAATATATTTTGTCTCACTGCAAAGAGCGACACGTGCTAGTTTGCCAGTCAAAGCTGCTTAATTTAATCCCCATTTATTTCCAGCGGGATTTTTTTTTTTAAAAAAATCTTTGCTTTATAATAAAGCATGAATTTCGAATAATTAAAAGCTATATAACATATTGATTTTAAATTCAAACAAGACCGACCATAATTAGAATAACAAAATAAATTTTATGCACAAGCAAATTAATTGATACATAACAACTGTTTTCACTTGATCAATACGATTTATTATATAGCATTTAAGAAGGAGTTTCGTCAAACTCGTATAACTTTGTTATTGAGAAAGTCTACTTCCTATTGTGGCTCAAACTTATAGAACTAATATCCATTTAGATCCGTATTACAATCAATTAATAATTTTGGTAACTGAAAAGGGTCGAAACTAGAACGATAAATACATTCAAAGAGTGAAAGATAGTAACAATCATTAAAAGAGGATACAGAGAGATTCTTTAAAATTGAGAACGATGGTTTAATCAATAGAAAAATAGTAAAAAAAACATAAATAGCACAGAGATGGGGACTTACCATTGACGAAGATGCCAATGGTAGTCCTCAAAAACTACAGAAGGGAGAATAGTTTTCTCGAGAAAAAAAAATAGGAAAGGGAAGAGGAGTTGGATAAGGTTTTTTCAATTAAAATAAAATAATTTATTTTATTTTATATGATTGGATAAAATAAGATAAATTATATTTATATTGTTTCAATTTTCTAAAAACTTTGCTTACCTTTATTGGTGTTAGAGTGAGTTAACGTTTGTTAAAGAATAGCCAGCTCAACATAACCATTTTCTTTTGTTTCTTGCTTTCTATTTAGCATTCTGTTAGGCCTAGTGCAAGTTGTATGGTTGTATATATACACCCTCAGTAGCTCTCATCTTTTATGCTATTCATTCTAATCAGGAGAATTTGCCTTCGTCCTCTCCCTTTCTATCTCTCATTCTGATCTAGAAATGTGAAATCAAACATGGTATCAGAGCGGGAATTCCTGAACCTCATGATTCCTCGGTCAATCTGATTTGATTCTTCTACGATCAGGTTTACTCTGATTTTCTTCTTTTTTGTTTGATCATTTGAGTATTCTCTTAAATCAATCATCTAGCATTCACACTCAGAGAATTGTTTCTCTCTCGATCTTGTTTTCTTTACAAGATCTCGATCCGTTAAGGATTGTTTGCTCTCTCTAGCAGAATCTGCTACATCTCTATTTCTTTACAAAATTTGTTCAAATTCTCTGCAAGCCTGTCAAATTTTTTTTGAAATGGCAACAGCAACTGCTACAGCTGAGATCACTCCAGAGGATCTTGCCGAGGCATATTTTCTCCGTCCATCAGATCATCCAGGTCTGTTACTTGTATCCACTGCCTTTGATGGGACTGGTTTTGGTTCTTGGAAGAGAGCCATGACAATTGCTTTATCTACAAAAAGCTAGTTGTACTTTGTTGATGGTAGTCTTCAAAAACCTGACTCTAATTCTGCTAATTTCAAGAAGTGGATTAAAGGTAATGACATGGTTATGTCATGGATCTTGAATGTATTGACCAAAATAATTGCAGATAGCATTATATATGCTAAGACTGCTAGACAAATGTGGATTGAACTCGAGGAAAGATTTGGTCAGATAAATGGTGCTAAGCTATATCAAGTGCAAAAGGAGATGTGTAATGTAAGTCAGGGAACAAATGATATTGCAACTTACTTTACCAAGGTGAAAAGTTTATGGGATGAGTTGGATGATATGGATGAAATTCCTTCATGTGTCTGTAATGCTGCTGAAAAATTGCTCAAAAGAGAACAAAATCAGAAACTGCTGCAGTTCTTGATGGGCTTGAATGATGATTACAACTCAATTAGGGGAAATATCCTCATGATGAGTCCTTTACCTTCGATTGGTCAAGTTTATTCCATGTTAATTCAAGAAGAGAAACAGAGAGAAATAAGGTCTAGTGGTCATTTTATTACGGATTCAGCTTCTCTTGCTGTGGAGTCACACAAGTCCCATCAATATTACAAGGGAAACTTGGATAGATTTGACACCATAACTGAAAGTTTAAACAGCAAGTTTGAGAGAAATGAAGGAAAGAAATCTGCTCTTTTCTGCAACTATTGCAAGAAGCCAGGGCATTCAATTGAAAAATGTTACAAGTTACATGGTTTTCCACCAAACAATAAGTATAAAGGTCCAAGAAGAACAGCTGCTGTAGCTCAGACAGATGGATCAATGATAAATGATTGCCACACTGCCTTGCCTCTAAACAATGCTGCAGTCCCAGGTTTGACCCCAGAACAGTCTTCACAGCTAATTGCATTACTTCAAAATGTTCAGCTACACAAGACAGGACACAATTCTGCTGCACCACCTCAAGATTGTGGCTACAATTCTAGATCAGGAGCTTTTTCAAGCCTGGCAGGTACAAATATCAAGGGTTATACACAAAGTTTATGTTTATTATCTTGTGTTTCTGATTGGCAAAATACATGGATAATTGATACTGGAGCTAGTGACCACATGTGTTGCAACAAGGATTTATTTGAAAATTTTGTAGCCCTTGCCAAGCCTAATTCTGTCACTTTACCAAATGGGAAGTGTATTCTGGTCACACATGCTGGGACTGTGGCACTCAAGAATCATTTGACCCTACATGGAGTTCTCTACATTCCAAGTTTCCGATATAACCTATTGTCTGTGAGCAAACTTCCTAGTCAACAGAATTGCTACATCTTTTTTACATCAAAGCATTGTCTTATGCAGGCCCCTTCAGTGAGGAGGCTTCAGGTTCTTGGTGAGATATGTGTTGGACTCTACTTATTCAGACCAGGATTTGCTACAAGTTCAGATGCTTCAACCAGAAGCTTGCAAGTTTCTTCTTTAGACATTTATAAATCAGCTTGTATTGCCAGCATGACCAAGGAAGATGTATGGCATGCTAGGCTTGGCCATTTACCTTTTACAAAATTACAGCAATTGGGGTTATTGTCCAATTATACTGATGTTACTTCAATAAAACAATGCTTGATTTGTTCCAAGGCAAGACAACATAGACTTCCATTTCCCCACAGTCAGACTCATACTACACATATATTTGAACTTGTTCATATTGATTTATGGGGACCCTATAGAGTGCAGACACACAATGGATACAAGTACTTTCTGACTATAGTGGATGATTATAGTCGAACAACTTGGACACATTTGTTGGCAACAAAAAGCAATGCAATGGTTCTAATCAGGGCATTCATAGAAATGGCACTTACTCAGTTCAATACCAAAATAAAAACCATAAGGTCTGATAATGCTCTTGAACTGGGATTAAACAGAGAAGCCACAGCTTATTTTCTGTCTAAAGGAATTATCCATCAGACCAGCTGTGTGGCAACCCCTCAGCAGAATGGAGTTGTGGAGAGGAAACATAAACACCTCCTTGAAACTTCAAGAGCCTTATTGTTTCATTCAAGATTACCAATAAAATATTGGGTGAATGTGTTTTGACAGCAACCTACCTCATAAACAGGTTCCCTTCCAAAGTTCTTAAAGGATTAAGTCCATTCCATGTATTATTTGGACAAAAACCTAACTATGAATACCTTAGAGTGTTTAGAAGTTTATGTTATGCTTCTACCCTTAAAGCTGGAAGGGACAAGTTTCAGGCCAGAGCAGTACCTTGTGCATTTTTAGGGTACCCTTTTGGTCAAAAAGCCTACAAATTGCTCAATCTTGAAACAAAACAAATCTTTGCTTCAAGAGATGTTTTGTTCCATGAAAACATACTTCCCTACCACTCCTCTCAGCCTACGGATGTTTCCAACGTATTTTCACAGTCCAAGGATGCCCAGCTACATGATTGTGATGACTACTATGATGCTTCAAGAACTATTGCTACACCAAACCAATTGTCCACACTGCAGACTGCTGTCATCAGAGAAGAACAACATCAAGCATCATCTCCTCATATTTCATCACCTCCAAGAAGATCTACAAGGGAGCATAAAACTCTCTCTTATCTGTCAGAGTATGTTTGCAATAATGCTTATTTTCAGTCAGAACAGCATCAAGCACCATGCTGTCCTCATACAGTCACATCTATATGCTGCAGTGCTTCCTTTACCTGTAATTCTTTACCTGATACTAACCCCAACCCACCACAATCTTCAAGTCTTTATAGTGAACCTCTATCCTATGAGGAGGCAGCATCTAAGCCTGAATGGCAAGAAGCAATGCAAAAGGAATTTGATGTCCTACATGCCAACAACACTTGGATTTTGACACCTTTACCAGCAGGAAAGAAACCCATAAGTTGCAAATGGGTTTATAAAATTAAGTATAAGGCAGATGGCAGCCTAGAAAGATGCAAAGCTAGGCTGGTTATTAGGGGATTTACTCAGAAAGAAGGAATTGATTACAATGAAACTTTCTCCCCTGTTGTAAAGATGACAACAATAAGAAGTTTGCTTGCTACTGCAGCTAAGAAAAAATGGCCTATACATCAGTTGGATGTTAATAATGCTTTCCTTCATGGGGATTTGGATGAAGAAATATATATGAAGCCCCCACCTGGGTTAAGTGTACCCTCCTCCAATATAGTCTGCAAATTACAAAAATCTTTGTATGGCCTAAAGCAAGCCTCACGACAATGGTATGCAAAGCTATCAGATACCTTGAGGATTCTAGGCTTTCAACATTCAAAGAATGATTATTCCCTATTCTACAAACTAAAAGACAGCACCATGGTGTTACTTGCTGTATATGTAGATGACATTGTGATAACAGGAGATGATCCTGCAGAAATCACCAAGTTAAAGACATTTCTTGATGACACATTCAAAATCAAGGACCTAGGAGAACTGCATTATTTCCTAGGCATGGAAATCATCAAGACACCCACTGGACTGATTATGACACGAAGAAAATTTGCCATGGAGCTGATAAAAGAGTTTGAGTGTGCAACTCACAGCTACTGCTTGTCCTTTAGCATCATTCTCTAAAGGATTAACCAATGAAGATGCTCTGGTTGATGCAACCAATTACAGAAAACTGGTGGGAAAATTAAATTACCTCACCAACACAAGACCTGATATTGCTTTTTCAGTGCAATATCTCAGTCAATTTCTTCAAACTCCTACTCAAGCACACATGAAGGCTGCATTGCACACCCTCAGATATGTCATGAAAGATCCTTCACAAGGTCTATTTTTCAACAACAAGCCAGATTACAACCTTCAAACCTACTGTGACTCAGATTGGGCCCAATGTCCTTGCATAAGGAGGTCTGTCAGTGGATACTTTATAATGTTAGGAGGAAGCCCCATCTCATGGAAATCAAAGAAACAACCCACCGTGGCTTTATCTTCTGCTGAAGCAGAGTATAGATCAATGAAGGCAGTTACAGCTGAGCTTGCATGGCTTACTAGGATACTTTCAGAATTTCAAGTACCTTCTATCTTACCCATTCCAGTCAAAAGTGATAGTTTGGCAGCCATATACATTACCAAAAACCCTGTTTTTCATGAAAGAACTAAGCACATCGAGTTGAACTGTCATTATGTGAGAGAAAAGCTTCTTGAAGGTCTCATATCTTTATCTTATACCAGAACCACAGAGCAGCTAGCAGATATCTTTACTAAACCTTTACCTGGCCAGCAACATCAGCATCTCCTTGGCAAGTTGGGGGTTTCATCCTATCACCCTCCAACTTGAGGGGGGTGTTAGAGTTAGTTAAAGTTTGTTAAAGAATAGCCAGCTCAACATAACCATTTTCTTTTGTTTCTTGCTTTCTGTTTAGCATTCTGTTAGGCCTAGTGCAAGTTGTATGGTTGTATATATACACCCTCAGTAGCTCTCATCTTTTATGCTATTCATTCTAATCAGGAGAATTTGCCTTCGTCCTCTCCCTTTCTATCTCTCATTCTGATCTAGAAATGTGAAATCAAACAATTGGTTTACACTTCCCCCATTTTTAAATGACAAATGTTTTCTTTAAGCATTGATAAATATTAAATAGGTTAAAATGGGTACACGAGTATTTATTATTTTGTGCTAATTAACCTTATTTTATTTAAAGTGATGAATTTGCCTTTTATTTTGTTTATATAAAACTAAGGTTGCAGTCTATATTTAAACTATCTATTTAACTTAACAAATGGTAGAAGTAGACGTACAACTGTGTTAAAGTATAATGATTAAATACAAGACATGACAGTTAAAATAAGACAAATTGAAATAAAAAAAGATATATTCGTTCAAAAAATTAAAATAAAGGGTATAAAGTGGGTGTTTGACTGCTCAACCATTAAACCATCTAAAAATTATCAGCAAAGATTTTGGTTTGAATCCTGCATACATCAATCCTTGCGATTTGAGCATCATTCATAGAAAAAGGAAAATAGGAGAGTAATTCTTATTGTTAAAATTCCTATTTTTATGAACAGTTTTTTATTTTAACTATTGCATTATCGTCGTATTCTTTTCGTTGGTAAATTCAAATTTATCATCCTCAATCAATTTCAACTCATATCAACTCGCTTCAACGCACTTAACGAATTTCAATAAAAAAATATCAACTTTAATCCACTTTAACTAACTTCAACGTACTTCAACCAATTTTAACCCACTTTCTACTATTTTAATCAACTTCTACCCATTATACCAAAAAAAAATTTCAACCAATTTTAACTAACTTCAACAAAAAAATACTTACTTGAACGTACTTCAACTCACTTCTATTAATGTCAACCAAATTCATCCATTTAACAATCCATATTTTTCAAGAAAAAGAACAAACTTTATATAAGCATTCTGACAATATATATTATATATCTAAAAGTGTATATTTTTATTTGCTATGTATTTATATTTTTTCACCTATATTTTTTATATAAGTAGTTTTTAATATATCAATATTTATATATAGAAGTTGGTATGATTTTAAATGATTAGTCAAAAAGTTATGCGTGGAAAGTTGAGAGCAAAAAGGCCGTTACTTACTAGAGACGTATAGTAGGACTGGACGCGTGGCGTGTGAACAAGCACTTGAAAGCTGTCGCCGATGACGCGGCCGGAATACCAGTGTTGGTATCCGTGAAACCTGCCATACTTTATTGTTATGTTTCCTCTACAAATCTAACAAATTACTGCTACTTTAATTATTACTTGTAGAAGTCTTCCACTAATTGTTATACATTCCATTCAAGGTAACCAAATTTTCTTTCTTTTTCTTTTATGGATGCTATGGTTTTTGGATTCATATTGCACACCCAAAAATGGAAAGTCCACTTTGACATTGTCATGATTGACCAATGTTCAATAAGGCATTATGATGGGGTTCAACTTTTCTATTGTATAATTTTTGAAAGTGTAATGTAAACTAATGTTATGAAAATAAAAAAGTTATTCCGTATAAAATAATCATTGATAATCATAAATGGTCGAATAGAAAACATGCTCCAAAACAATCTAACCTAGTCCAATCTGCATACTCCTACATATTCCGACCTGTTCCAGCCTGCTTCAATTTGCTCCAACCTACTAACCTATAATCCAAAACGCTCCAACCCACTCTAACCTATTTAAATTCATTAAACATTTCCCCAAAGTGCTAAAAACGATGAAGCCTTTAAAGCCCGTGGTAAGCCTCTTTTATTTGATTTCTTTCAACAATTTTGTATTGATCCGGAGGTGCTGTTGCTTGCTTCTGCTAACTTTTCTCCTCGTGATAGGTAAAGTTTTCCTTTTAGGGTTCTGTTTCTTGCCTTTTGTACCTTGTCTACTCATACAAGTTTCACCAAGGTTGTTAATCTGATTTACTCAAAGTATTTTTTTGGTAATTTTACCAGTTAATTTAATTAGTTTTGATTATGAATGATTCAATAATGAAAGTTCATATGGCTCAATCAAAATGACATTTCTTTCAAGTTGATTCCATATTACATCGCAAAGATGCTTACTCTGAACTTATACCATAATTTGTCGATGTTTAAGAATGACAATATATTGAAGTCCAGTTTGCAGCCGGAATGACGCTTCAAGTATAAGTTGGAAATAAAAATTAATTTTGGTACTTTAGATTTATTCTGTCAAGAAATTATACACGTTACTTGCATCGCATTATGCAATTAGTTGTAATTATGATCTGATTTAGCTAAGCTATAATGTAGAAAGGAGTATACCATACACCACATGCTCTTTTTCACAAGCTGTAAATGCTATATGCCTATATGTGAACATGTGTTTGGGGCCTTTTTTTTTTTTTTTTTTTTTGGGGGGGGGGGGGGGAGTTGCTTTGACTATTAACAGGTTGACCTCTTCAATCAGGCAGACATCTGTAAATCACAATAGTAGTACATATCTAACGCCTTTCATGAAACTTTAAATAGTACATTCTAAATATATGGTCTAAGACTATATCATATACTTATGTATAAAAGCGAGCACAAATATGTAACGCAGTGTTGACACATGTCTAATGAGTTATCATTAATGGTGAATTGTCATTCACAATTTAAAACAACAATTAATAGTTTGTTATTATTGATATGTTAACATATTTTGTTTTAAAGTATGACAATGTAAGAATTCATACATGAAATCCCTCAAGTAATATGATAAAGTATATGTAGATTATTATTGAAGACATTAATTTTACTATAATTTTGAATCAATCGGTACGTAGCACAAGTTTAACAGCTAGTATCTACTAATACTAATATTGCGCAATAAGTTATTTCAAATGCTAACATGGCATTGTGAAGATCAAACAGCTAATGTGTTTATATATTTGCAAAAATAATGCTATATTGATCAATGACATATATATGCTGCTGTCACGACTCACAACGATAACGATTCGTCATTACTCGATGCATAGCATCTAAATAATTTACTAAGTTAAAAATTATATACGCAAATTAATTTGGCGATGTAGATTTAAGTATATGTAGCTAGCTTTTGTTTAATAAAATTCCTAGATTTTATTTAAAATAAAAATATTTAATTTAGAGAGATAACATACATTGAAGAAAAAAACTGACAATTGCATTTGCTTATATTATCTTCAATTTTGTCGAGGTCATAATTATAACAATTATTTCAGTTAGAGGAGACAACTATAGATGGCTGACGTCAAGCAACACAAATGATAAAATATTTGGAACAATAAAAAACAACTTTATTGAGCAATTAGACATTTGTAGCAGATATACTCGATTTTAATAAAATAACAAGAATGAAATTAAATTATGTAGTGACAATAATTAGAAAGATATCATAATATACACTTTATCATTGTGGAAGTCCCATAAATTTTTTAATTATGTGGCTTGGATATGTTCTTTCTTGTTAGGTTGTTATAAATGACCTCCTTTTTTGGGTACGTTAATAGCTTTTTATTTGGGTGCTACTATAATTTATATGATGATAGCTGCAAAATTTTGATGGTTCATGTAATGGAGGCACTGTTTTTATTAAATTGAATCAAACTGAATTCAGTTTAATTCAATTTTGAATTTAATTTTGGTGAACTAAATTGAAATGAATGTATTTTTATGAATTGAACTGCATTGAACTTTTTCTAAAAAAATAAATTCAATAGAATAGGGCCTAAGTCTTTCGAATAATAACTAATAATGTACAGAGGACAATATATAATTTTTATATTCCCTAAATCAATACATATAGAGCGACGGACTCCCTAATTGGATCAGAGCCTTGAATTATATTCACATAGTATCAGAGCTACAAATCCTGTCCTTTTTTTTTAGCTTTCTTCCTTCTCAAGAAAGTAATTTTTTTTCACGCTCCTCTCTCAAACTCCAGCCGCCACTTTCCTCTCTCTTGAGTCCTCACCGACGCTTGCTCTTCTCTGGCCATGACTGATGAGGTTCGTTCACTGGCTACTCCTCCTCTGTTTTCCGATGTCCCGACGTCCATGGCGATGTCTCCTGCTGCCCATGTGTCGACAACAGTTTCCATGCTGCCTCCTTCTCTCGTCGGCTCCTCCATCCCTTTTTCACCACTGCCGCCGCCTCCTTATACTCCAGTTGGTTATCTTCCACTGTCCTATGGCTTCTCTGCCCCTAAGGTCACTGATATTGCTTCTCTGTATGGCATGGGCGTGTTGGTCTACTCGTGGTCCTCCCCCCTCTCTCAACCATCGCCAACAGCATCTCTCTCTTTTGGTGTCCTTACTCGGGTAGCACGTTGGCATCTCCACACCCCCGTCGTCAATCCCCACTGCAGCGCCCACGAGTTTGTCACCGTCTTTCACAGTTGACCCACCTTCATGATTATCACTTGGCCCTTACTTACCTCCTATTCATCCCAGTATTTTTTCCCTAAAAGTCAAGAATTTTGTGACTATCATTCTCATTTTCTTTCTTCCCGCACTGAATTTGTCGCTTTTCTTATTACTCAACAGTTAAGCGGATTCTTTGATGGTATAATTGAGACTCCCACCACTTACATTCTTGACTATAATGGTGTGCAACATCCCAAGCCCTCGTATTCGATTTGGTTGCTTTTAGATCAACTTATTCGATCTTGGTTATTTGCCACAATCTCTTCTGAATTACTCACTGAGGTCCATGATTTGATTCACTCTAAGCAAATTTGGGAACGCCTCTCTTAGCAGTTTAACACTGCTAGTCTTGCTCAGGTTATGGATCTTTGACGCACTTTATCTGCTTTGTCTAGAGAGTCCAAACAATCCATGGAGGAATATCTACCCAGCATCAAACATATTGCAGACTCTCTTACCTCTATTCGGATTCCTGTTTCGGACATTGATTTGGTGCAGTTAACACTGAATGGTTTGGACGATGATTATCACACTTTGGTGACTACTCTCTCCTATGGCACCAACTTACTCACATTTGATGAACTGCGTTCCAAGCTCATTCATTATGGGCAGCGACTGAAGTTTCTTAAAACCAAAGAATCCTTTGGTGTCCAACATCAAGCTCTGGCTACTTCAGTTACCTCCTCTAAGTCTAGTAAAGGGTTGTCTTCTACTAATTTTAATCGTAACAATGCATGGCTCTGATGGTGGCAAAGGCGAAGGAAAGAATAACAATCACAAGGAAAATCGCAATCAAGGGGGCGGAAATCACAACTCTACTACAAATCAGCATCATTCTGCCGACAGGAATAACACTCCAGGGACTAGTGTTGGTAATATTCATTCTTCATTGACTAATGTTCATTGTTCCTCTCCGTCTCCTACAAATGTTGTTTATGTAGGTAACCATTCATCTGAAGAGGTCTTAGGTTCTCACCCTAATGCTGTCTGTCAGATTTGTTTTTCCGCTGGCCATACTGCTTTAGGTTGTCCACAATGTTATTCACCCTCCCCAAATTTCGTCGTTCCTGCCTTTGCTATCTTTAATGCTGTTGACGCTAATGAATCAGTTTGGCATCCTGTTTCGGCAGCTGCTTCTCACATGACTCCTAACGAAGGTAATTTACACTCTAAAACGTTTACAATGGCACTGATCGCGTTTGGGTTGGAAATGGTCCGCTTCTCCCTATTAAGCATATTGGGTCTTCCAGTGTTCCCACAGTTGCTCAGCCTCTTGTTCTAAACGTGCTTTGCATGTGCCCTCTTTAAAACACAATTTATTATCTGTCAAACAACTTTGTCAATATAACAATTGCATTGTTGTATTTGACGATTCTTCTATTTGTGTCAAGGACAAAACCTCAGGTAACATACTGCTGCGAGCATCTTCCACTGGCAATGTCTACTCTTTAGCTATTCCTGGTTCTTCCTCCTCGGCTTTTGCAGCACTTTTAGACCCTGCAACCTCATGGCATCGACAACTAGAACACTGTGGAGTTAGGATTTTTTCTCTTCTTAGAATCAGAATTTGGTTTCTTTTCCAAATAAATTTCATGATTTTTGTAAGTCATGTCGACTTGCCAAATCTCATAGATTACCCTTTCAGTTAGTCGAACATCGTTGTCAAAAACCTTTGGAATTAATACATTCTGATTTATGATAATCTCCTGTTCTGTCTAATAGCGGGTATTGGTATTATGTTTGCTTTGTGGATAATTTTTCTCGTTATACATGGATTTATCCACTCAAGTGAAAATCAGATGTTCTTCCTATTTTATGCGCTTTTCAAAAGTTGGTTAAAAATCTATATAATACCAAAATAAAAATGTTTCAAACTGATGGTGGATGTGAATTCGATAATACCTCTCTTGATGATCATTTTTTAAACCATGACATTTACTTTCACAAATCTTGTCCTGATACTCAGGCTTAAAACAGTGTTGCTGAATGCAAGCATTGTCATCTCATTGAAATGGCTTGTGCTTTTCTCATTGAGGCTCATATGCCTGCTACTTTTTGGGTTGATGCTATTCACACTATGGTGTTCGTTGCTAACCGGCTTCCAACACCTAATCTCCAAGGCAAATCTCCTTTTGAAAAATTGTTTCGAAAATCTCCAGACAATAATTTTCTCAAAACATTTGGTTGTGCCTGCTACCCAAATTTCTCCGCAACCTCTGCTAATAAGCTAGCACCAAGATCTACTCGATGTATTTTTCTTGGTTATGCCCCCCCCCATTACAAAGGTTTATATTTTGACCCCATAACGGTCCGTATTTATTTCAGTTGACATGTCGTTTTTCATGAGCATGAGTTTCCCTTTTTGGAATTTTTACACAATCCCCACTCCACATTGTTCCGTAGAACTTGCGCATTCCCTGAATGTCTAGTTGAATTATCCCGGCTTACTCCCACACAGGCTGTCATCCTTGCTCTTGGTCTGCTTACACCATCAAACCCAACCCGGCCCTCAAATCTGCCCCTTAGCCCTGACTGGCCTCGGCGTAGCTCACCGGTTCCATTCTCTTCTAGCCCGTGGTCTGTCTTCTCAGCGTCTGCCTTAGCCCAGCCCGCTGCCCTGTCTCCTTCCTTGACCTCCATTGCTAGGCCGGCTCATTTCACGCCTCGCCCAGCTGATTCTGCAGGCCTCTCATAGCAGCCACCCTCACCCAAACCCAGCCCTGTGTCACTGTCTAGCCCATAGCCCACACCTTCTCCTCCTTGCTTGGACCCATCGTCCTAGCCCACTTCCCAACCCATTTCTCACCCTTTAAACCTTCACCCTATGAATACTCGTGCTAAAAGCAGTGTTCGAAAACCCAAGCAGTTCTTGTCCCTTGACACAGACATTGTTGGTCTTGAACCGACGTCTTTTAAACAAGCTTCTAATGATCCTAAATGACACGAGACTATGACTGAGAAATACAATGCCTTGTTGGCAAACGAGACTTGGGAGTTGGTTCCATTCGGACAAAATCTTGTGGGTTATAAATGTGTTTATCATGTTATATTTAATTCTGATGGGTCAGTAGAACAGCACAAGGCCCGATTGGTTGCTCTAGACAATTATCAATAACCTGACATTGATTACCATGAGACATTTAGTCCAGTTGTCAAAGCCCCACTATTCATCTTGTCCTTTCTTTAGCCCTCACCTTTGGATGGCCTATGCGGCAACTGGACGTTAAGAATGCTTTTTTTCATAGCGCTCTTACTGAGGAAGTTTATATGTATCAACCACCTGGGTTTGTTCATTCTCATCTTCCTCGTCATGTTTGTAAGCTTAAGAAAGCGATATATCGTGTCAACTGGGCTCCTAGAGCTTGGTTCCATAAATTCACCAATTTCCTATTGTCTCGTGGTTTTACCTGTTCTCCTTCTGACACTTTCGTTTTGTCTATCACCACGGTTCTACCACCCTGATCTTACCTCTCTATGTTGATGATATCATCCTCACTGGTAGTTCTCTTTCTGTCCTTAAACGCTTTACTGGTGTTCTCTCTCATCAATTTGCTATGAAGGACTTATGCGATCTTCATTATTTTTTGGGTGTTCAGGTGGTACGAAACTCTCAGGGCATATTTTTGACCCAGCATAAATATATCCATGATCTCATTCGTAAGTTTCACATGCATACTACTAAACCTGTTCATACCCATCTCTTTCTCGAACCTCTTTGACCCTCACATATGGAGAGTTATTTGCAGATCCTAAAGAATACAAGAGTATTGTAGGTGCACTGCAATATTTGATTATGACAAGACCTGATATTGCCCACGCTGTTCATGTTATTTGTCAATATATGCATGCTCCCTTTACCACTCACCTCCACACTGTCAAGCATATTTTCAGGTACCTGCAGGGCACTTTACAATTTGGGTTGCAGCTTCATCGTGCCTCCTCTCCTTCAGTGCTAGTTGCCTACTTAGATACTGACTGGGCCGGTTACAATGATTCTTGCCGTTCGATGATAGGTTATGCAGTATTCTTTGGCCCGTATCTTATTTCCTGGCGCTCCACTATTTGTATGTCTTCCACTGAAGTTAAGTACCGTGCTGTTGCTTACACCGTTACTAAAACTATTTGGATTCACAACCTTCTTTCTAATCTTGGCATTCATCTTTCATCCCGGACGAAGGTGCATTGTGATAACATCAGTGCTTCTTACGTGGCTATTAATCCGGTTCAGCATGATCGCAGCAAACACATTGCGGTTGACTCTCATTTTGTTCATGAACATGTTGCACACAGGGATCTTGTCGTCCGTTACATTCCTACCAAGCTTCAGTTACCAGACATTTTCACCAAAGGGTTGTCTTCTAAGTTGTTTGATTTTTTTAAGGACAATCTATCAATACGTTCCTCCCTACAGATTGAGGAGGTATAATAGTGTACAGAGGACAAATATAGAATTTTTGTATTCTCTAAATCAATATATATATAGAGTGTCAGGCTCCTTAATTGGGTCATAGCCTTGAATTACATTCACAATAACCCATCTTATAGAGTTAATCCATTCACCTTAGATTATTATTATCTTTGATATGATAATTTGTGGTATCAACTTCAGAGACTTTAAGTTGAGAGTTGAGACAACTGATAATCACTTTAATTGTTATCTTTGGTAAGATAAGTTCATGGTGCGCCGTGTTTTTTCTTAAGAAATTATTGCAATTTATGGGAACAAAGAGTTCAAAGCACAAATTCTATCTCAATTATTGTGTGATTTAAAAATTCACGATCTTCTAAAAAATTCAATTATTATTATAATTTTAAACGCAAGGAGGGAAATTACTTCTTTATGGAGGGAGAGAAATTA
Organism: Carnegiea gigantea; assembly: GCA_029747015.1. NCBI lineage: Eukaryota > Viridiplantae > Streptophyta > Magnoliopsida > Caryophyllales > Cactaceae > Carnegiea > Carnegiea gigantea. The sequence goes on from JAKOGI010001080.1 coordinate 258,993, forward strand.
CTTCTAATTGTTATCAACAATTGTAATTTTGAATGAAGTTTATTTCACGGCTTGTGTTTTACCGAAAAGGAGATTTTCTCCATGGGAGGATTAAAAAGCAATTCTAGTCATCATCTTTAGAGGCCCCAAAAAAAAAAAAAAAAAATCCCAGCTTAAGAGTGAAAATAATTTGAAGAATAAATAATTTGAATGGGGAAGGGAGTAATACTCGAACTCGAAAAATCCGGTCGAAATCCGCCACATTTCGCACCCAAATGGGTGATGAAAATGGTTTTCAAGTAAGCATAGGTATGGGTATGGGTATGGGTATTGCGTTTAAAAATATGTATGGGTATGTGTATGGATTCTTAAAACTCATATCCGATTATGCACCCAGTTTGCTTGTAAAAGGCGACAAAATACGATAAAACTCAAAATAAATATTAAGTATGAAACTCTAAATGTATAGTGTTTATTTATGTAGAAGTAAAAAATTAATTTTTTTTACAATTTAAATTCCTATTAGTTCATATGGACATGAATTTTAGTAGTATTGCTTAAAATTAATAATCAAATATAGCAGGTATATAAATATGGATTGAATATGAGTGACACTTTGTGCATTCTATACATTCGAATAAAATCCATAAATCCAAAAAATCCAAAGGGTATGGGTATGGATACAACGATCGAAAACCCGGTGGATATGGGTATGGATAAATGTATGGTTTTGAAAATGAATATAGATGCGGATATAGCTCAATTCACCCGAACCCACCCATGCCCATCCCTAAATTTGAGCAACGGCTTTTTCTTAATTAATTTTTAACGTAAATGAATCTCTAAAATACCATAGTGAAAGGACTTTAATTTAAGTCGATGATCTTTTCAAAAGGAAAACGATCAATTTCTTGGAACAAATATACAGGGAAATTAATCTTTAACATAGCAACACCTAGCTAACTTCTGGAAGGCTAAAAAAAGGTACTTTTGATGTGGAAAATTAACTACTGATAACTAAGAGAAGGAAAATATCAGTGTCAATCATCTTTCACGTCATGAAAACCTGCCAATGAAGGCAAAAACGAAGTTGGATTTGATGCATATATTTGAATGCTCTTGCATGCTTCCATCAGCTGAAAATTACATAATCTATATATTAATTCCTAATTAAAAATTATACACTTTATCCACAACCCTTCCCCCCCCAAAAAAAAAATTACCCAAAAACAAAAGAAAGAAAAATAACGTGACCCATGATGATGGTTATCCTCCTCATGGCCTAGCTCGCTAACAATTCGTCTGAGCTAACATGAACTGGTTAACATCAAGAAAATCTGGGATCTCAAACTTGTTGATCATCATCATGTTTTCACTGCAGTAGCTTTCTCTCTCGTCAACCGTAGGGCTTGATGATGGAGTAGACATAACCGACGGCGCGAAGTTCACGTAGCTTTGTTGCCCTCCTCCGGTACTAGTGGTGTTAGATCCGAAGTTGGAGTTATCAGATATCGAAGGATCCATGAAAGTATGGTGGGATCCCCCACAGTAACCAAGAATTGGGTTACTACCAACCAAACCCTCTGATGACGACAAAAATTCCTGGCTCTGCCACTGATCAAAAGTTTGGTCACCAAAATCGGTCATGTCATTATTTGATGGGTATTGTCCAAAACTAGTAGGTTGATCCATCAATTGGGCTTCGTTGAAAAACGGTACACTAGGGCTAACCCTGGATGTATCTGTAGTAGTAGCCGTAGCAGTTGTTGTCATAGTGGTGCAACTGGGTACTGGAGTTTGTATCGGGGCTTGGATTTGGGAGGTTTGGACCAGTGGGCTCAGACCACTTTGGATTTGGGCACTCAGGTTGAGGTCCTGGATCAAGGAGGAACTCGGGTTAGGGTTTTGGGTCGAGGAGAGGAGTGAAGTGGCTAGCTTAAGGAAATCCGGGTTCACCATGGGTTGCAACCCAAGTAAGCTTGGCATATTCATTTGGGATGAGGCAGTAGTGTTGTAGAGGGAGGAGTTACCCAAGATGGAGGAAAGATCTAGAAGGTCGAGGCGAGGGCTATGGGTCACGGGATCAATCCCCATCCTCAGCAACCTTTTTCTTATGTGGGTGTTCCAGTAGTTCTTGATCTCGTTATCAGTCCTTCCAGGTAAGCGAGCAGCAATTGCCGACCATCTGCATGTAGTCAACCAAAGAAGCAAAATTAGACAAGGAAAAATCAACGTACATCTTAAATAATTATTGATTTGTGACCCACTCAATCCATAGTCTTCGTAGCACATGAACTTTTTCTACCTTTTTTTCACAAGAACCTAGTCTAAAGAAGGAAAAGAAAAACATGGTCGTCATTCATTATTAATGAACTAATTAATTAAGCACTGCACTCACTTGTTTCCCAAAATACTGTGGAGTTGTATTATGGTCTCCTCTTCTTCAAAAGAAAATCTCCCTCTCTTGATGTCCGGTCGGAGATAATTTGTCCATCGAAGCCTGCAACTCTTTCCACATCTCTGAAGTCCTACGTAACACAACACGCAAACCAAAAAACTTTTACCATATCATCATTTTCTTTATGTCTAGTTTGTTGTCCTAGGGTGTAGTTTCCTAGCGAGGACTATGTTGGGACGTGGCACACTTTTAAGCCTAGTCGCTTTACCTGTTTTTACAGACTTATTTTACCAACTATCGAAAAAAAGGTATGATAGAAGGAGAAGTTACCAGCATTTTTGGGAAGAGTTCTCCAGTTGCCATAGCCATGCTTTTGAATATAATCAATGAGCTTTTGATCTTCCTCAGGAGTCCATGGACCCTTTTTCAACCCGTTTTTATCACAACAAGGTGCTCTTCCCATGGTAATTAATTTTGTGCCGTTAGATCAAGATCAAGCTTGAGTCGAGGTGAGTTTGCTAATTAAGATGAGCTAGCTGGAGTTTTTTTAAAGAGAGAGAGAGAGAGGAGGAGAGAGAAAACTAAGAAAAGGAAGAGAGGGAGAGAGAGATCAATGGTGGTAGTAGGGTCTGTATGAAGGGGATATATAAAGGGAGGACAAAAGGGAAGAGAGAGAAGTCAACAGGATTTGGTGCCGTCCTCTGTTCATCATTTTGGCGACGTGTCCCCTTCTTTGAGAAATCTTAACCTTCCCAATATTGTGCTTATCTCTTCTAGCACTAGCTAAATTTTGTTAGGTTTAATTACTAATATGTTTCTTATTTTAAAAAGATGATGATATAATATAATTAAGATTTTTAACAAAAACAGTGACGGATTCAGAGACTTTATTCAACGATGTTAATTTTGTTAGTTTTCATAATTCTGTTGGTTTTTTAAATTTTATGAGTTCCGATTAATTTTTATGGGTGTTCAATTTAACAATTATATGAATTCATGATGAGTTTTATATAGCATTTTCAAGAATTTTTTTAGTTGACTGTTGCAGCGTACGCAATAAATTATAAAGTGTATTCGTTACTGAATTTGAGTTGGTTTAAGTGATTTAACACTTATTTTTCTCAAATAGATACTTGAAGAAAAATTATGATGGGAGTTTTATATATTTATATGCTCACAATAGCTCGATTCTACATAATGGAGGATTAAATATTTTTTTTTAAAATGAAAATTTTAGTGTGAAATTTAAATTTAGACAACTTCAAAAAAAAATTTCTTACGCTTTATGTGGAAGATACCATAAAAGATTACAAGAATATCATTGATTATTGTGTCTTTCCTTCATTTTTAGATTAAAAAATTACCTATTTAACCGATTAAAGAAATTTTGATAGAATTTTGAAATAATTATGTAAGGAAAAATTGACAATTTTCATAGGATAAAGGGAATACTATAATATTATTCAATAAACAACAATAATATATTTTAGTGTGGATTGTATTTGATTTTGTGAAATCTAAGAAGAAGTAACTTTCGAGCCTAATTTAAATAATTTATTATTTATTTAGTTAAGCTCCATTTTGAAAATACAGTATAATGAATATCAAAAAATAAAATTTATGTAATTGCTTTTACTTCCACTTAGTTTAAAAATTAATTACTTCTATCCCAAAAAAAAAAAGAGAAAACCCTACTTTTATCACAGGGTTGAATTTCTGCCAACCCTAGGATTGAATCTATTGGTACAGTAACGGCAGAAGAAAATGAAATAAAATAATGATAATGACACCTTAAAACTAGGATTAATTAAGTAGTAGGACAAATCTAAATGGTGACACTTAATTAATTAATTAATTAATTAATTAATTCGTGGGTTGATACGCAAATATCGTACAAAGACAGACAACAAGAAATATCATTTTCCGGCGTAGACTCGTTACTTTCTCTCTCCTCGCTTTGGGGATTCACATTAGCTGTCACCAACTCCCAGAGGCCACGTACAGCCTCCTCTCTTTAGCCTGTGGCCATTAGCCTCGTTAATTTGTTGCGTTGCATTAACATGGCTTGGATTTCTAGGCTACTAATAAGATCCCCACCCTCTTCTCTTCTTGATTTTATTCCCAACTTTAGGGGCTAATCCTCCCTACTCCCCTATTAATTAAAACCCCTTCATTAATCCATATAGGGAAAACTTTGCCGATTTCTAATTTGATGCTGATTCAATTCATAAGATATGTTATAGTTACCGTGATTAGAGGTGGATCGTAGATTTACAGTGTTGAAGTATAGATAGAAAATGATAAATTCATTAAATGATAAAGGATTGTCCGGCATCTATAATGTAGATTTAACCAAAATTAAAGTATAATATTTAATGTCAAAATGAAATCCTAACTCCATGAAATTTAACTTGCTACAAATTGGACGCTCATCATCTCATATCAATCGTTGTTTTCTCGTAGTACAATCTTGGGATGAGATCCTCAGATTTGCTATATTCTTTTTCAAGTGTGAACTTGATGATCTGGTAATGACTCCGTAAATGAGATATTAATCCGACACGAAAGATTATACTTGAATCATCGACCATCATTAAAGAGCCTTGTTGTCATCTTTAAGTAGCTCCTCCCACAAGCAACAAGCAAAATACCCCCAAAAAAAAACACCACAAAGCCACCATAAAACGAACAAATTCTATACAATTACAGAGAGGGATTAGATGACAAGATCTACGAATGTCACAATGAGGCAATAAATTTGTAGTGGTTTTCACAGAGAGGAAGAGAGAGTTAAGAAGGCCGACAACAATTTAAAAAGGTGGTAAGGGGTGGATTATTGCAAGCCAACTTCCCCCCAGTAGGTCTTATTAACTATAGTTTCTATATATATATATGTATGTATGTTAGAGTATAAATCTATTCATGAGCTTTCAACAATAAGTTTAAACTTTTAGTTGAGATGGTTCTTGAAGACGGTATCAAAGTCTTTCTAAGTGCGAGATCTCAGGTTCGAATCTCAACAGTTCCCACATTGATTTATTACGTGAGGTAAAGCGGGTCTTTACAGCATCCACGCTTCAAGTCCAAAAGGCATTTACATGAGGGTATGTGTTAGAGTATAACCTAATTCTTGAGCCTTTAACCATGAGTTTAAACTCTTGGTTGAGTTAGTTCCTGAACAATATATATAATGTAGATTGATCTTTATTAAATCAGTAACACGCTTATAATTAGGTTATTTTGCGTATTTTCTCGTATTTATTCCCTGGTAATAATAGTATGTACAAACATTGACAATGAATAAAGCGTGTCTACTTCTGTAAGTGGTTGGTGTTGCATATACCATAGCTAACTCCAAATTAAGAAGACAATACAATTTCATAGTTAATTTTTTTTCTACTTTAGGGCTAACTATCCATTATAATCACGAGAATCAATTCAGTCGAAAATTTAAATTAATAGTCAAAGATTTGAGAGTAAATTTTCTAATTGATTCACGAGAAAAATACACTAAACAGGGATTCATACCACATGCACGGCAACAAAGAAGCCACATATGCTAAGAAAAAGTTGTCCATGAAGACAGTACCATGGACAGCACGATATCAACCAAAATACACATTATCATGTTCATGATGGTAGTCTGACTGGAATATAGTGCTTAATCGGACTTTCAGTGTGCTTTTTCTTGATAAATTAATTAACTATTTTAGCAAACGATAAAAATAATAATTAATGTGAAGCTGGCACAAAATAGAAGATAAGCATTAAATTCATTATGTCAACAATAATAGAGGAAGGTCAGCCATGCCAAGAAATGAGAGCACCATTAATAAGCTAGTCTAATTCATAGACCCCTTAGAATTATTAGCGGTAAACTGTTCATACTTCATCGAATAAGTCATGAAATACGGCTCTACATTAGGGTTAATTAATTACGCCTCTTGTTTTTACCACTGTGCCTATTTCTTCACATACAAACCTAGAAGATTTATCTAGTTTTTTGTTAAGTAATTTAGGATCACATACGATAGTGTAACTTAAGTTATTCATATTTGCAGACCTCTATAATGGAACATATTTTACCGTTGATATATTGTCAAACGTGTCAGCCTCTCTATGGGTAGAAATATTTGTAGAGGTAAGGTTGCCTATATCTGGATCTCACCAGATCTTACAAAAGCGGGACTCACACTAATAGGTGATAGTGGTGTTGTTGAATGTACTGTCAAACAACCCTTGAGATTTTGTTAAATTATTTTTATAATCATCATGTTTCTGGGGTTATTATTTACTACATTGACCTATATGTTAAATGATTTTTAACCCTAAATTACAGACGAGATATGACCACATGAAAAAAAATAAGTAATTGCACCATAATTGTGTGATACAACAGCATCCTTATATATAGGATCAACGTTTTGGCTAGGTTCAGTCAAGTGATTTTATAGTAAATATCATAATCTACAATCGTAAAAAATTGCAAATTTCAAACTGATTTTATAGGTAGTGGCACCTTCTACTTAGTAATGGCTAGGTTCAGTCAAGTGATTCCCCCCTCTGTATCAAAGGCTTTATCATTTTCGTTTTCCAATTTTGATTATAAATATCATTATGGACATTTTGTCAGCCTATGATCATTAGTCATGACTTACATGCTGATGTGGTAATAACATGCAGCATTTGTATCCTTTGTGTCCCCTTCATGTTCTTAATTTCTTGTATAGGGTATGATATGCAAGTGATTTGTTGAGCGCATCATGTGTGGATTACTAACAAGGCGCAACATGTGATTCTACACAGAGTCTTCTTAACTTTGTACATATAATAATAGTCATAAATAAATAGTCATGCATACAAGCTCAAATGAGGTTCCAATCCAAAATTAATTGGCGATAGGTGGAGTAACTCACAAGCTTATATACATGCTCAAACCCTTCATTTTTTTCAATGTCGGACAACACACATTTTCATGCTCCAACACGTCCCCTCACATGTGGACTACTAACAAGGCACAACACGTGTACACAGTTTTAATCAAATGGGGACGGTGGCAAATTAAGATTGAGCACATGCCCTAATACCATATTAATAAACATAGAGGAGGAAAAATGTTATATGAATCAAAGTGATTCTATAGGATATATATATATACATAAAGCCTTCCTAACTTTAGGAAGAAAATAATTCTATGTCCTAAAATCAATGAGAAAATAAAGCTATTATTCTATATACAAAATTCCCCCTCAAACACAAGATGATGATTTAGAAGTCAAATTGAGTTTGGAGACTAAATAATGAAAACATCATGGCAGAAGTGATCTAGTGAAGATGTTGGCTATTTTCTCACTGGAAGAAACCGAAGCAAGCGACAAGTCCTGCTTTAGAAGATGTTGCCTAATGAAATGACAATCGATTTCTATATGTTTGGTTCACTCGTGGAAGACATCATTGTGAGCTATCTGAACGGTACTTTGATTGTTACAATAAATTGTGGTTGGTGTATGCTGAGTTACACCTAAGTCTTCCAATAACCACTGTAACCATACCAACTCCAAGGTGGTATATGTAAGAGCTCAATATTCCGCTTCTATGCTGTAATGAGCAACAACTGTTTGTTTCTTGCTAAGCCATGAGATTAAGGACTCACCCAAAAAGAAGCATAATACATTGTAGAACGTCCAGCAATTGGATCTCCCGCCCAATCTGAATCTAAATAAGCTTTAGCTCTAGTCAAGAGTTAAAAGGGAAGTGGAGTCCTTGGAATATTGTACCCTTGACATAGCGGAGGATACTTGGTACTGCAGCATAATGGTTAGTTTGAGATCCAGCTAGGAATTGACTTACAACATGAACAACATGTGCGATGTTAGGTCTTGTGACAGTCAGGTATACAAGACTTCTTACTAGTTGGCGATATAATGTAGCATCAGGCAAAGTTGATCCATATGTGAGTGAGAAGTTCGCATTAACTTCAAGAGGAGATGAAGTGATTTTGTTATCAGTTGACCCAGCACGAGAAAGAAGATCACTAGCATATTTAGCTTACGACAGAAAATGCCGTTTTAAGTTAGACGTGACTTCTAGTCCAAAAAATAGTTGAGCAAGCCTAAGGCTTTCATTTAAAATTCTTCGTTAAGACGTCATTTCAAATCTTGTATCTTTGGAGATTGTCCCCCGTAATGATCATGTCATCTACATAAAGGAGTAATATGACATATCCGTTGCTTGTGCATTGGATGAAGAGTCCATGATCATAAGGACTAGAGCAAAAACCAAACCGATGAATAGTGGAACTGAACTTGGCAAACCAAGCTCGAGGAGCTTGTTTTAAACCATATAGTGCTCTGCGAAGACGACAACCTTAATTGGTAGATGATCATACCCTGGTGGAGGTCTCATATATACCTCCTCTCACAAGTAGCCATTAAGGAATATGCTCTTAACGTCCATTTGGAAGAATTGCTGTGTTTTCCCTACAGCAATGGCTAATAGACTCCTTACTGTAGTAAGGTGAGCAGCTGGGGCAAGTGTTTCTTCATAATTGATCTCATATTCCTGGTGATATCCCTTCGTAATAACTCGAGCTTTATACTTTTCAACGGACACATCTGGTCGAGTCTTATTTTTGTAAACTCACTTGCAATTTATGACTATTTTGTGTTAGGTGCACTATAAAAAAAGGGACTTATTGCAACAGAAATCTAGCAACAAATAATATGTTATGTTGGTAAAGGTTTATTTTTACCATCAGATGGATTTTTTTGTTGGTAAATGGCTATGAGTTTATGGCGCCAAAGGAACACAAATATATTGCAACAAAAGCAAAGCATCTGATGGATTTGTTAATACATTACCAACAATACTTACGATGACTAAATGTTCTGTTGGTATTGTTATATTTATACCAACAAAATTTGAAAAGTAAAGAGCTCTGTTGGTATTGTTCATTATGGCATAAAATAGTTTATTGTAACTAGTCTAAATTTATCAAAAGTAAGGTTACAGGAACTAGACACTTTTTTTGGGTTTTTTTTTGGCAATTAAATCGGGCCCAAACTTAAGGTAGAAAGCGAGAAATCATAATTGAGTGACAAAAAATAAGATCTGTTCATAAAAGAGAGCTTTTGCAATAGATTCAGTTTTTTGTTGGTATTAAAGTTTTCAATTTTGGAGGGAAGAATGGGTCCTAATATTTCCAACAAATTAAAAATAGTGTGTTGGTATTATTGTTATATTGCCAACAATCTAGTTATCTGTTGATATTATAATTATATTACCAACACATTCATCTATAAAAGAATTGCGGTTGGTATTAAAAAGCATGTTATCGTGGGAAAAATTGAATAGCTATTTTAAAAATACACATTTAGAAATAAATAAAATAAAAAAATTAATCAATAATTTTGTATTACCAACACAAAACATTTAGTAATCAATAATTTAAAAAATACACATTTAGTAATCATTTAAAATACACATTTAGAAATAAACAAAATAAAAATGTAGCTACACTATTGCCCTGCCTCTCGACTCTCGCCTAGCCCGCCCTAATTTCAAAAGAAAACAGAGCCCTGAACACCCAAACACAACCCAAAAGCCAGAACCCTCACACAATTCGTCTTCTTTGTTTCGATCGAACCTCAACTTCTGCAAATTCTTTGACTGCAAATCAATCAATTGTAAATTCTGAAAAGCAATTGACTGTAAATTCTTCATTTTCATCTTCTTGAAGTTGTTTAAGTTCTTTGATCGAGTCTTCAACCTTCAAAACCCAGACCCTAGTTCGTCTTCTTCATCAATCGCCATTGCTGTTGGTTTCTTGGTTTGTGGAGTCAGAATCTACAAATCTCCATTGTTGTTGCTGTCGAGGTGTATCAAAGGTATGTGTCGCTCCGCCTGTTTACACCTTCATGCCCAGAATGTCCTCCATTGTTGGGGTGCTGCCTTTACTACTGGTAGTAATTGATGTAGATTTTTTATGGAATGAATTTGCGGAATATTGATTTGGTTTACAGGGATCAAACTAGGTTTCTATTAACGAGAGTTGAAATTGTGATTGTTGGATTCATCTGTTTGATGTTTGATGTTTGACGCTATTGCTGTTGGATTCAAAGTAGGCGTCAGGGTCCTCTCGCAACTGGACTTGGCAAAGGCTAGCATGACTTCATCTGTTTACCTTTCATCTGTTGTCTCTGCTGGTTTTTGATACCATCATGTCAATGATTCTTGTGGATGCTTGACATGTCTTAGAAGTGTTGTGCTCAACATGTCATGTTCCTTGAATAAATCTATGTAAGAAACTATTTATTATAAGGCCAGGATAATTTTCTCTGCGAATTTCTATTGAGGAAGATAATGTTTGCTGGGTATCAGTTACATGATAATGGTGATTTACAAGTAGCCTAATATTCAAGTTTTGCATTATATGTGCCATGGATGTCCATTTGTACCCAGGAAGATCCGTTTGTGTTATGTGACCATGTTCGATTTTGTGATTGCAAGTTTTCCCTGTAGTTTCTATGTTTGATTTTATGCAATCTGGATTCTAGGTTTGTTCAGTTTTGCTAGAAATCTGTTTTTCTTTTTCCATGGGGTATCTCTAGCTATTATGTTGGTGAGTGGAGA
>JAKOGI010001080.1:275000-305000 GCA_029747015.1 Carnegiea gigantea
GCCAAATTCCTTTAAACAAATGCAAAGCATCATTAAACAATTTGATCTTGGTTACAAAAAGATAGATGCATGTCCTAATGATTGCAACCTTTTCTAGAAGGATAAGGCTGAACTCACCAAGTGTCTTGAGTGTAATGCTTCTGGCAATCTAGTTCCGATAAGGATTTTACGTCACTTTCCCCTAATACCTAGGCTTAAAAGGTTGTACATGTCATCTAAGGCAACTCCTTTGATGAGATGGCATGTAGAGCGACGTAAAGAGGATGGAAGATTAAGACATCCAGCTGATGCTTATGATTGGAAGCATTTTGATAATAGGCATAATAGGTATATAAAATTTGCTAGTGATTCGCGAAATGTCAGGCTTTGCTTGTCAAGTGATGGATTTAATCCGTATGGCAATATGAGCACTCAATATAGTATACGACCTGTTATATTGATGACTTATAATTTGCCTCCATAGTTATGCATGAAACGACCTTATCTGTTCCTTTCATTACTTATACCTGGTCTAAAGTCTCCAGGAAATAATATTGATGTGTTCTTAGAACTTTTAATCGATGAGCTAATAGAACTCTGGAAGCCAGGTGTAGAAACTTATGATGCCTCAAAGGATGAGACTTTTGATTTACAAGCAGCCCTAGTGTGCACTACAAGTGATTTTCCTGCATATGGGAACTTGTCAGGTTGGAAAACCAAAGGAAAGTATGCATGTCCATATTGTAATATTGATACATGTTTGCTTTATTTGAAGAAAAGTAGAAAAATATGTTATATGGGCCATCGTCATTTCTACCAGGAGATCATAAATTTCGGTGTAGGAAGAAGACATTTAATAGAGAAACATAAATGAGACCTCCTCCTAAAATGCTATCTGGAACTGATTTGTTGAATTAAATGGAAGGACTTGATGTCATATTTGGTAAACATCCAGAGACTAAAAACAAAAACAGAATAAAGGGGGATGAAGTGATGCCTTGGAATAAAAAGAGCATATTTTTCAAACTCCCTTATTGGGATCATCTTCTGGTACGTCACAACTTGGATGTTATGCATATAGAAAAAAAATATCTCAGAGAGTATACTTGGTACACTTCTAGGCATTGAAGGAAAGGCAAAGGATACGTTACAATCATGTCTTGACCTAAAGGACTTGAATATCGGGGATAAACTCCATCCAATAGAAGACAGAGGCAAAGTATACATTCCTCGTGCTTCACATTAAACAAGAAATAAAAAGAAAAATTTATTGGTTTGCTTGCTTCTGTGAAAGTGCCTGATGGTTATGCATCAAATATCCGAAGGTGCAATATTGATGATAAAATTTATGGTTTAAAAAGTCATGATCATCATATTATAATGCAGCAACTATTGCTACTAATTGCAAGGAAAATGAAAGACAAAAACGTGGCGATTGCATTGATTGAGTTAAGCAAGTTCTTTAAAGAGCTTTGCTCTAAAGTTGCAACACCTCAAGATTTTGAGAGGTTACAGGATCGTGTAATTTTTATCCTTTGTCATTTGGAAAGCATTTTTTTGCCTTCCTTTTTTGATATAATGGTACACTTAGTTGTCCATTTGCCATATGAATAAAAGGTTACGGGTCCGGTCATTTATCATTGGATGTACAATGTAGAAAGGTACATGCTCAATTTTTAATTTTTACATCCATAGGTTTATATTTACAACTAAACATAATAGCCATTTCATGTGATTTTGATTTTGGTAGGGACTTGAGGACGTTAAAATTGTTTATTGGTAATAAAAGCCATATAGAGGGATCAATTGCTGAACGATACATAGCAAATGAATGTTTGATATTTTGTGCAAGATATTTACCTGGTGTGGAGACCAAGGAGAATAGGTCCTCAAGGAATAATGATGATGGTGATGAATGTTACAAGGGACTATCTGTGTTCTCCTTAAGATGTAGAGCATTTTCCAAAAAGAGAGACAGTCGTCCTAACCATTCATTAATTGATCAAGCACATACTTATGTGTTATTTAACTACGACGAAGTTCAAAGTTATGCAAAGTAAGTACACCTTATTGTTCGATTTGGTATAATAAAATTCCTAAAATTCATTCTATAATTTAAGACGGGTTTTTATGGTTTCAGAGAGCATTATGAGATTGTTAGTACTGAATGTCAAACTTCAAATCAAAGCGTTGGTGAGATTCATAAAAAGACATTTCCAAAATGGTTTGAGCAAAATGTGAGTATCTTAATATACATATGATATTTATATATGCAAACTTTACATGGTCAATGTATCGTAATAGACAAAATTTGTACATTCTCAGGTTCATAGGCATCGTCCCGCTGATTGTTCCATGGCTGATGATTTGAAATATCTAAATGCATTTTCAAGTGAATGGATAAAGACAATGACTAAGATTACCTGTAACGGGTACAGGTCGTGTATTAAAAAGATTGATAAGAGGAGCGAGACCCAAAATTCTAGTGTTCTTGTGAATTCTTGCACAGATGCAGGAGATATAGCTTATTATGGGATTCTGACTGAAATCATTGAGTTGAGCTATCCTCAACGAAGAAGTGTTATCATATTTTGATGTGATTGGGTGCATCCAATTAGAGGTGTAAAACAAGATGAGTTTGGATTTACTCTTGTTAACATTAAATCATATTAGAAAACAAGCGAACCTTTTATCCTGGCATCTCAAGCAGTACAAGTCTTTTATGTGCCAGAGTCCAAAGAGAAAAACTGGCATGTAGTCATTGCTATTAAGCCAAGAGATCTTTATAAACTGAAAGATGATGTCACACCAGAAGTAGAAGTTTTACAAGTAGACAACTCGACTTCGATCAATGCAGAAGAATTTGTTAATGTTAGAGAAGATATTGTGGGAGTTATATTGAATGAGCCTTTTGTTGATGCCATTGAAAGGAACAACGATGTGGAGATAGGCTCAAATAATAGCAGTGCTGAAAGTGATGAAGATGATGAGATATCATATGATTTTAATTCTGAATAATTTATATATGTACTTAAATATTTTAATGAAACATTTCTTTATTGGTTAACTATTTTAGAATCATTTTGGTATTTAGAATGACTTTCTTATTTTTACACCAATTTATTGTGATATTTGTAAGAACTACTGCTTCGTGGGCTATGTATACATTGTTGTTAATGTGTTTGATATTGACATATTAGTACTAAATTTCTTTGTTTTAGATTACGTCTTCTACAGGAAAATTGTCAGGTAACAAGAGAATGGTTATAGGAGATCAACTTGCGGTAGGTCGTAAATTAATCTTAGTTTTATAGTTATCTCAAAGTAATAACAACCTTTTATTTAAGTTACTTATGTTGTATATTAATGAAGCATATGTTGACGTCTGGGAAAAATTAGCTATTAAGTCAAGGAGTAAGGTGCAGTCTCAGGTCAAAAGAAGCCTCAACACCTACTTTGTCTCGAGGTGCTTCCATTCAATGTTCTCTTTTTTCATCAAGAACATCCTCTTTTCCACACACTACTACAAGTAAGGTTGTTTTTTTTTTAAAATACAGAATGCAAGTTTTTGTATTATTAAAGATTAAAGTAAAACACTTGGTGGGAAGTTTATAGAAAAAAAGACAATTGGAACCCAAAACAACAATATTTTCAGTAGTCGTATGGTGACGCAAATTGCTCCTCTTGTACCATGTTATTTTTTTTCCTTATAATTTTCTAATGCTTTTTGTACCACTTTTACAAGACTTATGTTGTAATCCAAGTCATAACATTCGATCTGTGGAGCTCTCAAAGTATGCTGATTCACATGTCAACAATGGTGACATGAGCTTAGAACCCAGAGACAATGGAAAAGTTCCTAGAAGTAAGTCATGTACTTGATGTGCATTTGTGCATATGTTACTTTTATGTCTAAGTGCAATTCCTATTTTTTGTTGTTATATTTCATTTATTTTCTATAATTGTCATATGTAACACTCACTTGCTTTTGTGACATCATAGGAGAGGTCAATTCAAACTCATTGGAGCATGTAGAAAGTGAAGAAAATCATGATATGGGAGGCGAATCATCGACTGAAGGTGGTCACAACACCACAAGTAGAAGGTGCATACAAGCAACCAAGGAAAAGAATGAGAAGGGTCGTGGACCTAATAAGATAAAGGTTTTAAAGAACTCTGTGTTTGTCGATGTGAATGAACAACTTCAACCTATAGGTAATTCTCAAAGGCAAATGTCTTTCATGATTGGTGTCTTGCACGAGACCCTCGAAGACTACCACTTGATTGTATTGATTGGAAGAAAATTGAACAAGAGAAAAAAGATTTAGTGTGGGTAGAGGTGAAGGTATATATGTCTCAATATATATTACATTGCTTTCAAAGTTGAACCTCTAAACTCTAATTTTTACACCAAGCCCCGCGTGTGTGCGTGAATTTCAAAGTAAAGATATGACTTTTAAGTTTGTTTTAAGTCTTGATTGGTTCTTTTTCTTTGTATCCGTTGTACAGTGTTCATTTCACTTTCCCGAAGGAGAGGAGCCTTATGAATGGGCAATGGAGAAAATGCTTGCTTGTTGGAGAGGCTATAAATGTGAGTTGAAGGTGGCACAATTTGATGGTAGAAGTCATGATGAAGCAGTTAGCAAAAGACTAGAACACATACCACTTGAAACATGAGCCAACTTAGCACAGTTTTGGGAATCAGACAAGGGGAAGATAATTATTTGCTTTAAGAACATTTACAGTTATAATCATTTTGAAGCAATGCAACTGTTATGATGTGATTTATCAATTATTCACTTGGGGTAGAACTACAAGAGGAATTGAAAATCAGGGCAATAACAAAATGTGTCACCATGGAGGAACAAAGACTTCCACACGTGTACATGCTGAAGAAGAGGAATTATGTATATCCTATTTATACTATAGCTCACTTTGATTTTAGGTAACTCATTTAGTATTTTATATACTTTTTAGGAAAAAGGCAACAAGATAGATAAGCTTACAATGTGGTTGAAGACCCATGCACCGAAGAAATCTGCAAAACTTGATGATGCTTCAGCTAGTACAAAGGTATGAGTGTTTATTTTTATTTAATTTTCTTATTCATCTTATTTCCTCTTACAAATGTGTAACATGACAGGAAGCAATTGAAAATAAGTTATCTCGCTTTGAAGAAGATTCATGTGATGATGCTACTCGAGATGAAATATTCAAAAAAGTTGTTGGAGAAAACAAGTATGGTTATGCTAAGACCTTTGGCATTGGGGTCAAAGTTCCTCGTTCAACTTATAAAAGGTACGCTTTAGAGGAAGAACGGACTAAAAGAAGGAAAATAAACTTGGATATGTCATCAATTTGTTGAAAGTGCTTTTGAAGCACTAGGTATTCCTATATGAGATATTTTATTATTTGTTTTATTACTGAGATTTCTGTGGTAGTTAGTTGTTTTTTAAGCTAGTGGCCAGAGTAATGGTCTTTGTCTCAGAATGTCTTATTTGTGATATGCATGTCTTTTAGTAGTTCAATTACTTGTGCTATATATTTTATTCATGCGATGTAGATGTTCTTGATAAGCTGGACATATTTCGAAGCTGGGGAACTTTCTTTGGCTTCATACATTTTCTTGATGAGCTAGACATAGTGCCCATATATAAAGTTTATATGTGGTATGCTTAGATTTAGATCTTCGGCCTTGTATAATTTGGCTTCAAGTTGTATCTTTTATTTCCTTCATTATTATTGAACTTTAATGATTGGTATACTCCGGGCGAGTGGTCCGTAGAGTTGTGGACTCTGGCGTATAGCCGTTAAGCTTATTTCTATGTTCTTTTATATTTCTACTCGATGCAGGGAATTAATGTAAGACTTTAAGTATGAAAAATGATCAGTTTTCAGGCAAAACTCTGTCCGTTTTACCGCAGAATTTAAGTAAGAATTTAACAAATTGTTGATACTACTGGAGTTTTTATAGAGTATACAAATTTATGCATTTTATATCTCAAGTTCTATAATAAGTGAGTGCAAAGGAGTTAATTTGACTATCTTGCTGGTAAACCTTTTCAATTTAAGATAGTCTTGTACATTTCATTTCTATTAAAATTAATTTGTTGCGATGCAATTTATTACATCTCTTGCCATGAGTGGGTGGGGGGAGGAGAGTGTGATTAGAGGTTTACGTGAAAAGTTAATTTGGTTGGAATGTGTTTGATAACTTGTTTATTTCTGTTTATTTTTATTGATAAATTTGACATCATTTTATTAAGGGAGAATGTCATTAGATGATTATAAATATTCTTTGTTACTTCTTCTTAAGATTTATGCTTTTGTGCTTGTTTAATAGGAAATATCGGAGGATGTTCTTTCTTCATTTGAGGATATTAATGATGACAATGAAAATGGTCATGCATTTGAAGAAGAAAATGCCGAAGAAGTTGATGATCAAGAACAAAATGATGAGTCATAGTTTGAGTTCTCTTATGTGGTTAGCTTTTATCATGACTTATCTTTTAGGTAGACCAGTAATGTTTATGAGCTTGCACTTATAGTCTGGACTTTGTTTTCAATGGAAGCAATTGTTGGAGTTACGTACTTATTTGTTATGAACTTTTAGCGAATGTATAGCACTTTTGAAAACTTTTAAATAACATTATGCTTTTGTTTGAGTTGATTCTTCTATTGTGGATAAATATTGTACCTACAGGTTTGATTTTGTGTAGATGTATTTGTTGAAAAAAATAGTTCCCACTTGAATGGATGGACCATTGGCAGTAAATATTTTGAATCATGAGGTGTGTGAAGGAACTGAATTACCAATAGATTGCAGCTTGATGGAAATTCTTTTTTGACAGCATACAGTAGCACCAACAGATCTTCTTGTTGGACAATATTAAAAAGGAGGGAAAAAGAAAGAATTACCAATAGATACAGTATGTTAATGAATAATTTATTCTGCCAGTTGATTTATTACCAACAGAAGCATCTGATGGTAATACTTGCCATTACCAACATAGTATGTCTCTATTAGCAACACGATGACATTCACCCACGGATTCATTCTGTTGGTATTAAGGAGCAACTACGGCAGATTACAATATCTGTTGGTAAAATGAATGCTATCACCTCTTTTTACCAACAGTCTAGCAATATACCAATATCTGTTGGTATAAGGTTTTACCAACAGCAAATGTAATTATTGCAATAGAACTATCCATGTTGGTAAAAACCACTTTTTTGTGGTGGTGGAAGATCCACAAGATCCCAAGTATGGGTCTTCTGTAATGCTTCTAGTTCGTCTCGCATTGCTTTCTGCCAATGGGGATTATTTTGAGCCCCCCTAAAGGTTCTAGGCTCATGAACAATGGCAATAGTAGAATAGCAACAATAATCTTGTAAGTATGCTGGTTGGTGACTTATCTGAGAAGAACAGCGAACTGTTGGCGTAGTAAAAGATGCCATACACTGTGACTATCATCACTTGAATATGCCAAGTCTGATGAAGCACCTTGAAGATCAATAGGGGTGTCTAAAAAGGATGCCTCTGGAGGTGGAAAGCTCTCTTCCAAAGCAGTACACGGAACCTCGATAGGCATTTCAATAGTTTCAGGAAAAAGAGAAATGCCAAGATAAGTGAAATAAGGGGATGGATTCAGTCCTGGAAACATAGAAGCCAGAGGGTGAAGAAAACATCTTATGTTTCCAAAAGACAACGTGACGAGAGATCATAAGCCTCTTAGATGTTGGATCCCAAGACCGATATCCTTTATGGTTAATACCATATCCAATGAAGCAACACAACCGAGCTAATGGCTCTAATTTTGTTCGCCCATGAGGCCGCAACATCACAAAGCAAACACATCCAAAAATTTGAAGAAGATCATAATTCGGTAGTACTCCATGTAAACGCTCATAAGGAGACTTGTTTCCAATCACAGGAGAGGGGATATGATTAATAGTATAAACTGTTATAAGGGCAGCCTCACCCCAAAATGATTTTAGACAAGTGGCAGAAATAAGGAGAGCACGAACAATTTTAAGAATATGTTTGTGCTTTCGTTCTGCACGCTCATTTTATTGTGATATGCTAGGACATGAATATTGAGGGATGGTACCATTCTTAGCAAGAAAATGCAGAAACTTCTTTTCCTTATATTTTTGTGCATTGCCTGATCTAAACACCTTAATAGTAGCAAAAAGGTAAGCACGAACTATAGTAGCAAGCTTATAGTATACTTACTGCAATTTAGATCTACTTTTGAGAAGATAAATCCATGTGTATTAGGAAAAGTCATTAACAAAAATCACAAAATAATGTGAGCCACCCATAGTGGCATTAGGAGAAGGTCCCAAATATCAGAATACACAAGATCAAAAGGTGTTTGAGAAATGGAGTCATTATCATTAAAGGGTAAATCATGAAATTTTGCTAACAGATAAGATTGACAATCAACATTATTAACATTCATATGACCCCACACTCCACAAGAAGCTAAAGAACGCAATCGGGAATAAGAAACATGACCAAGTCGGGAATGCCATATTTCTGGTGATATCACAGCCCCACAACAACCAATAGTTTTAGGCGGCATCATTGGAGAGATAAGCTAGAACAAATGATCAAGTCTACGGCCAGTCCTAATTATTTATCCTGTTTGAGAATCCTGTACAACACATCCACGCTCTGAAAAAAATACCTCAAAGCCAAGCTCACATAATTACCCAACAGATATAAGATTTAATGTGAGTTGAGGAACTAAGAATACATCAGACAAGGGTAAACTTACAGTCGAAATATCGCTAGTATGACTGACATTTAACTTAGAATTATTGGCAGTATGAACAATAGATGTTTCTAAAAGATTGATGTTTTACATGAACGTAGCAGAACCATATGTCATGTGATTGCAGCAACCAGAGTCGTAAAACCAAGAGTTTGAAGTACCTGGAGTAATAGAGAGTGCAGACGAGGTGGTTACATCAGGAGTAGGATGAGCAGAAGATGCAGTAGAATTGCCAGCAAGTTGTTGGATTAATGACTCGACTTTACTTAAGGAGAAGGTTGGAGATGAGTCAACCATAACAACACATGTATTATGATACGAATGACTTTGGAACTGACCCTTGGATAGAGCTCCTAAGCCCTTATTGTTCTTGTATTTTAGCTTCCTATATTCCGATACGAAGTGGCCAATTCGCCTACAGTAGTTGCACTACTTCTCATATTTTGGATAATTAGATGCTACTGCCAAAACAACACTTGTATCCATAGTTGGCTTGATGGGATCTCTTCAATCTGCTAAGGCAATTTTCTTCAGATAATAATTCAGACACAGCACTTTAAAGTGATGGCAAAGAACCCCGATGTAGAATTGATCTATGAATAGGTTCATAATCAGGAGTGAGGGTCATCAGGAAATGAAAGACTTGCAAATTATCACGATACTTCAAATAATTTTCAGCATCTTTGGTATTTTCCTAGGTAGGTTTAGTCATGACTAATTGATCCCATATAGCTTGTATTTGGGAAAAAAATTCATTGATGGGTTGACCAAGCAACTGTTTCATGTTATTTAGCTTTTCATGAAGCTGATACTAATGTGTAATATCAGTTGTTGAATATCATTTAGCAAATAAATCCTAAACTTGTTTAGCAGTTTCATGACGAGCAAATTGAATTATGATTGATGGGATTGATGTGTTACGAATCCAGGTAAGAATTTGATGGTTCTTACTGTCCCAATCCTCAAGTCACCCCTAAAATTTTCTATCATTCTCATTGTTTAGTTTTGTGGGCTTAGAGATATTTAGAGTAACAATATGCCAAAGTTTTCAACCTCTTAAGAAACTAGACATCTTTTGGGACCAAATTGCATAATTCAAACCATCCAAAATGGTCTTAGTGGGTTGAAGAACATCCAATTTCTCTATGGTCAAGTACGAGCAAACAAGCAACAATAGAGACTATATCAAAACTAACAGAACGCAAGTACTAGAAATCTAACCTATGTCTTGGTGAAGACCGGGGAAGATGACAGAGGCAACGAAGGTGACGAATCTGACAAGGGAGCAAATATGGCTTCTGTAAAACAAAATTTAAACCCTCGACCCAAAAGTTCAAGCTTGAAGAGTGATGGATGCTCCTAAAATTCGTGAAGAAATTTGTGTAATTTAATGGGTGATCAAGTAATTTGGAAAAGGTAATGAAAATTGAGTAAAAAAATTAGAGCAACAACAAACAAAGGAATTGAGTTCCTTTGTGTTGTCTTGAAGTGAGGAAAAGGCTTCTCTAGAACCCTTGAATGAAACTGGGCACGCTGATGATTTTTCTCCCTTTGATTTTGTCTTTTGCACAGTTTTTTAATAATGCTCTGATACCACGTTAAATTTTGTATCCATAGGGCCATAAATAAATAGCCATACATATAAGCTCAAATGAGGTTTCAACCCAAAACCAATTGGCGATTGGTGAAGTAACTCACAAGCTTATATACGTGCTCAAACCCTTCGTTTTTATCAATGTAGGACAATACCCACTTTTATATTTCAACAATGTAGTCCATTAGAAACATCAAGAAACGTACTGGGCTCCAAGATTTTGATTACCAAACTACATTAAGGTAGTCTTTGGTTGGTGAAAATTAATTTTCTCGTAAAATAATTTTTAAATTCTTTGTTGTTTGTATAGTAAAGGACAAAAACTATCTCTCAAGGAAAAACATTTCCCTCCCAATGGAGAAAAATGATTTTCATTTTCAGAAGAAAGATAAGGAAGTTGATTTTCTTCCGCCAACTCTTTTATGGATATGCTCACTTGAAATTTAAATGCAGAATTTGACTTCAATGATTTGGATTGAGACTCAACTATGTAATGGGAAAAGCTTAAAATTAGGTCAAATCTAGATTTTAAGCTTAATTTTCTTTTATTTGGTCAATATCTATATTTACTACGATAGTTCAATCGATATTTTTCGCTACTTAAACAATCTGACTTCAATGATTTGGATTGAGACTCGACTATCTAATGGGAAAAGCTTAAAATAAGGTCAGATCTAGATTTTAAGCCTAATTTTCTTTTATTTGGTCAATATTTATCTTCACTACGATAGTTCAATCGATATTTTTGCTACTTAAACAATTTAGTTGATGGTTTTTGCCACTAAAATATTTCATCAGCTTGTATCAAAACTTGATTATCAGGTTAAAATAAGTTTAAGTCTAGATTTTCAGCTTAATGTTCTTCTCTGGCATGACAATTTAGTTCACATTTTTTGTCACTTGAATAATTTAGTCGACATTATTTGCTGCTTAAACAATTTGAATGGTCTGGATCAAAACTTAATAATCAAATAGGAAAGAAATAAACTCAAATCCAAATTTTAAAAACCATATTCCTTCATTTGGTCAACATATTTCTCCGTCGACATTTTTTGGTCACAAAAACAGTTCAGTCGACCATATTAAATTTGCCATTAGAACAATTTCAATGGTCTAGATAAAATTTGGCCATCTAATAGGAAATGTCACGAGAAGCTCATGCTCAAAATTCCTTCATTTGGTCAATATTTATCTTTGACACTATAATTCAAACGATATTTTTTTCCGCTTAAATAATCTCATTGATATTTTCCACAAAAAAATGATTTATCTTGCACCAAAAGACAAAAACTATCACATGAAAAATACATTTTCACTGAATCATTTGGAATCACGCTGAAACGTGTTGAATCATGCTGAAACAGATTAATACATGTTGAATTATGTTAATTCGTGCTGACTTGTAATGAATAGCTTTACATTTAATTGTAATTAAGCTAAGCAACCTTTTTTAATAAAGTTGTTTGAATGTTTATACACTGAATATATAGGTAATTGCATATTTATTATCTCGTGATAGAGTATAAGCATGTTTGAATAAGTTTTTTTTTTTTTTTAGGCATGTGTGTGTTTATATGTATGTATTTGCATGCGTCTATGTATTCACACACACACACCCCCATCCATGAGCGCGCACGCGAACACACACACACATACATACATACATACATACATACAAACATACAACATATATATATATATATATATATATATATATATATATATATATATATATATATATATATATATATATATACATGCATACATACATGCATACAGACACCCACACACACACACACACACACGCATACATACATACATAAAGGAACAACACCACCGCCTCCACCACCTTCCAGTATGGGTCCCGCTTTCACAGAGTCTGGGAAAATCCACATTTATGCAATCTTACATCTACAGGCATCCCTACCTATAGCGAGGTTGATTCCACGAGACTCACAAAAAAAAAAAAGGATTTTATAAAAATATTTTATCGAAATGAGTTTTGTAAAAACATTTTATAGAAAAAACCACCGATAAGCAATAGGAAATGAACTAAGAAATACTAATAAAATAGGTGACTGTAACTACATAAAATATAAGTACAAAATAACAGGAAAAAATACAATACATTAACAAATAGAGGTCAGCAAGCAATATATGTTTTTCCAAATGTATGTACTACCTGCATACAAACACAACATACAAAAAAATCACAACCAAACCTATGCTACTGCAATCGAATGACATCCATGAGGCCATCTCTTTATGATCTAAGACCTTAATCATATCGTGCCCTAATCTCCTATTATGAGCCATGTCCTCCATTAACTATACAGCTTTCAAGTTCTCTCTAATCACCTCATCCAAGCTCTTATTTGGTTGTCCGCTACCTCTTCTACCATCTTAGATGTTAATCCTCTTACATCTCCTTACTGGAGCATCCCCACTCATTCTCTTCATATGATCAAACCATCTGAGTCTAGTTTCTCTCATCTCATCCTCAATAGGAGCCACCTTAACTATGTCTCTAACTATTTCATTCCTAACTCTATCCACCCTCGTATAACCACACATTCATCTAATAATCTTCATCTTTGCTACCATCAATCTTTGAACCCATGTCTTTTTTATATGCCAACATTCTGATCCATACGACGCAGCAGGTCTAGCTATCATATGATAAACTTTGTCTTTTAATCCTACAGGCATCCTCTTATCGCACAACACACTTGAAGTATACTTCCATTTTTGTCAACCCACTTTTATGCACTGGCTAATATCTTCGTCAATATTCCTTTCTGTTGAATGATCGAACCTACATATTTAAACTTCTCGACCTTTGGTGTTGTCATCCCATTAATTGTGACTTCTCCCCCCTCTTCTTTTCTTCCACTGAAACAATAATGTAGGCATTCGGTTTTACATATATACATACATACAACAACACCACCACTTCCCAATATGAGTCCCGCTTTCGCAGGGTCTGGGAAGATCCAACTGTAAGCAACTTTACCCCTACCGGTATTCCTGCCTGTAGAGAGGCTGATTCCAAGATACCCATAAAAAAAGATTTTGTGAAAGTATTCAATAGAGGGAAGATTTTGAGAAAACATTTAATGGAAAATAGAGGACACATATCACAAAAAGACCATGTTGTATTAAAGAGACAAGTTACTGGAGCTATGAAGCATAAGAACAATCTATCAGAGGGAGATGGAATACCTTAACAGCATGAGGAAAGCAAATGAAGACTCCTCCCAGAAGGAAGCGCTACCTGCAATCAAACACGACAAAGCGAAAAAACCACTACCAGCACTATGCCACTGCACCAAAGGGCAACTACGGGGCGGACTCTTTGCGATCTAAGATCTTAATCCTATCCCACCACAACTTCCTATCCTGAGCCAGGTCCTCTGTCAAACCGACAACTTTCAATTCCTCTCTAATCACCTCATCCAAACTCTTCTTTGGTCGACCCCTTCCTCTTTTGCCTTCGGGGATGTTGATCATCTCAATCTCCTTATTGAAGCGTCCGCACTCCTTCTTTTCACATGGCCAAACCATCCGAGTCTTGTTTTCCTCATCTTATCTTCAATGGGAGCTACTTTAACTAAGTCCAGGATAACTCCATTCCGAATTCTGTTTATTCTCGAATAGTCACACATCCACCTAATCATCCTCATCTCTGCTACCATCAACCTTTGGACCTGCGTCTTTTTTAGAGGCCAACATTCTGATCCATAAAGAACAGCTGGTCTAACTACCATACGATTGATTTTCCCTTTCAAACCTAGGGGTACCCGCTTATTACACAGTACAGCTGAGGCATACTTCCATTTTTGCCAGCCTACTTTTATTCACTGGTTAATGTTTTCATTAATATCCCCATTCTGCTAAATGGTCGAGTCTAGATATTTAAACTTGTCGACCTTCGTTGTCGGCCTCCCGTCCAGGGTGACTTCTCCCCCTGTATCTACCCTTCCACTGAAACAGCAGTGGAGATATTCCGTTTTCGATCTACTTATTCTACAACCACTAGATTTCAGTGTATGCCTCCAACGCTCCAACTTATCATTAACTCCCTGTCTAGTCTCGTCAATAAGAACAATGTCATCTGCAAATAGCATACACCATGGTAACTCATCCTGAATCCCTTTAGTAAGTACATTCATAACTAAAGTGAAAAGAAAAGGGTTTAAGACGGAACCCTGATACAGACCCATAACAACGAAGAAGTCATTGGTGACCTCTCCTGGCGTCCTAACGCTCATCCTACCTCCCTCGTACATATCCTTAATAACTCGAATATACAAGGGTGACACTCCTTTCTTTTCCAAGCATCCCCAAACCACTTCTTGCGGAACTCTATCATATGTTTTTTCCAGGTCAATGAACATCATATGAAGATCCACTTCTCCATCTCTGTACAAACCCATGAACCTTCTAAAGAGGTAAATCGCCTCTGTGGTCGACCTGCCTGGCATAAAACCAAATTGGTTCTCTGAAATCGAAACATCCTTCCGCAACTTTCTCTCAATCACCCTATCCCATACATATGCTATAATAGTTCTAAATTAACATATGAATGATTTTTTTAATTGATGTGTATAATATACAAATAACTTGGAAATACTGTTTTAAGTTTCGTTAGTATTATATTATCTGAGAAAAGTGTCAATCTTAATTGTATGAATTAATTGTTTCATAATATTATCTGAGAAAAGTAATCTTAATTGTATGAATTAATTGATTTCATAATATATATGATTTTAATTAAGTGATTTTGTAGTTATTTCAAATTTCACTTAATTTTATGATTAATCAACACCCTTATTTCCTAGAATTTGGCCCCAAATGAGCCAAAGTAGCCATAAAAGGCCTCTGACTTATGAAGTAAAATCTCAAAGTGTAGACCCCTTAAAAATCATTGAATATTGGACCAACAATCATATAATGAAGCCTAAATTAAAAGATGCAGTGGGCCATCATTCCAGAAGGACTAATCAATTGTGGGGAAGGGCTGATGCACTTAATTGACACAAATAAATAAATCAATCAGCACATTAATTATACCAAAAAGGAATCAATTCATGGGGTGGAGCTGGTAAAAGCTAACAAATCAATACACGTAGTAATTTTTCTTTTCTTTCTTCATTGTGGAAACTTTTCTAAAGCCTCCAAACATTTAGTGGAAGGTGGATTTGCTAAAAAGATCAATGAAATCAATCCCCTCAATGACAATGACAATAAGAAAGTGAATGCAAAGCTATAGTGATATTTTATCTAGTAAATTACCATGACCCACAAACTATATTACCTGAATCAGGATATTTAGATCAGGTATCGATAATTATTCTAGCTAGTATGTTTAATTGACTAACTTTATATAATTAAATGCAGTTTAACGTTTAGAGAATACTTTATCTAACACGAGTACACTAAGGTAAAATAAAGAGTTCTATTGGAACTTTTAAATAACATGGTTAATAACATAAGTAAGACGAAAGAAAGATTAATAAAAAAAGAGGCTAGTATTTGACCATAGGCACTAAAGACAAGCAAAAATCTAGATGGTGTCCCAGCTTCAAAAATTTTGAACTTACTCAAAGGACTTGCTTTGAAAAGGCAGACAAGCAACACTTTGTCCAATTACATACATCCACGATTAAAGACCACCTTAAAAAAAGGGAAAATCCACTTGAGATTTAGGTAGATCTCCGAGAGAATTCTCTACATAATTAATGCAAACCTAGGCTCGGGCTCACAAATCAAGCCAATAAAACAGCATGGACTCGATGATTTAAGTTAGATTAAAACGGTCTTAATCTCAATTCTCAATTGCTTAATTAATTAATTAATTAATTAATTAATTAATTAAGCAACGTACGTACATATTTGCAATATGCTAGTTAATTGAATATGTTGCATGAGAAACTTCCATGAAAGTTTGAATTGCAGGAGATCTCTCACTGGGATTATGTGTCTGACCACCGCATCACCCTAGTCCTAGGCTTGAGATTTAGGGTTTATAAACAAAGATCTTGGCCGTAAGTGCCAAGTTACCAGCCTAATGTTATTATTTACATAATTGGCTTGCAGGTTTTATGAGTTGCTATTAGTTGAAAAGGACGGTACTCAGTTATGTTACTTGGACTCTTCCTTTTACCTTACAGTACTTCTGTCGAATTCTCGACACTCGGATAAGAATAGGATATTTGACACTTCAAATTATGATGAAAATCTGCAAATTTTTTTGGAAATAGCCGAGTCTAACACTTGGACACGTTGGACACCCGTACTCGATCGAGTCCAAGTAACATAGGTACTTACCTTCTAAAAATATAAGCAGTGTGAGTTTTTTATGTGTATTGCTTATGTTATATATATGTGATCACATCTCGTCAATAATTTTGTTAATCCCCTTTATATAGTTGAAAATAATGTCAAAAATAAACTTAAGTGCTCGAGGAAAAGGGTGAACTAAAGGGATTTTCTATTTTTGATTTTAGAAATACGTGGTCCTAATTAGAATAAGTGAATCTGTAAATATATTATAGTTCAGGTTATCCCATCAAATGTTAATACATATATAATTGTTGTCATATTGCAGTCATTCATATTTTCATTAAACAAATAATCTTAATCTAATATGTGCAACCATAGACTTAAGCAAAACTGCATATAATCCAATTTCAATCTTATCCCTCCTCCCATATATAATCCAATGGATATTTGGTGGGTAGTTACGATTTTATTTTGATAGTAAAAATTGTATTTATTTGCGTCAAATTTACGCTGTAGATGCTGCATGTCATACTAATGGTTAATGAAATTGTCCCCTTTTTTCTTTGAAACAAAATCTTATCCCTAATTTGAGGATGTCCAATCTCCTCCTAGCCTCTCCGATGCCATGATCTCATGACACATCAGTCTCTCTCCCCCCTCTGATAGCATATACTAATTGATACTCCATTTCCTTTAATTGATTTGGCAAGATGTCCATTTAGAGGCAACTTTGGTGATCAAACCCACAGTTTGAAAAAATGACAAGCAATATGATCAATGATTTGTGATCTTGAATTACATTATTGCAACAAATTTGGACAGATGGCAGTGAGGGAGTAGCATAAGGTTTAATAAGTAATTAAAATCACAAGAAGTGACACTAGTTCAGGTAGGCTAGCTAGCTCAGCTCCAAATTTGGTCTTATCTGTGATTTCCTTTTAAAAATAATTTATTAAATGTGTGTTCTTTGTCATTTGTGTGCGTTATTACTTAGGATAAAATAATTATGGAAAAGTGAGTACATGTGAACACTGTTCATGGGGCATCCAAATTCATGTGCAAAAGTATCCTGAAATCTTTAGCTTTTCTATCTGGAGATAGGACTCCCCTGTGGTCAAATGTTATTTTTATGTGCTGAATATTTTAAAACTAAGTTAAATTATTCAGGATGTTCAATTGAATCTAGCAAAATTAACCTGAAATAGGAACCCAAATCAAATAATTGGGACCCATATCTGATTGACGCCCGAAATAAACTCATCCAAAAAGTAAACATGAAAACCAAATCTAACCAAAAATTTTCTACGAAATTACTTTTTTTTTTGCATGATAATTATATTGGACTAATTTTCTACAAAATCACTTCTTTTTGTACGTATGATAAGTATATTGAACCAAACATCAGTTAAGCTGAAATTGACCCAAACCATAAATCATTCAAGACAACCTAACCCAAAATGTTGTTTGATCTTAAATATTACCCGATCCGGACATAATCTAATCCATATTCGAGTTGAACAACCCGTTTGCCAGACGTATATGTTTAATGGCACCTAACATCTGTAACATTTTGTAACGCTCCCAACCCTAGGTTAGGAGTATTAACGTTGTACTTTATTTCTCTTAAAATTCTGGGACGAAACGGACAGAGTTCCCCCTGAAAACTGATCGTTTCCCAGGCTTAAAGCCTTACATTAAATGCCCTGCAACTAAACGCAATAATAAAACTAACTCAACGGCTACCCGCCAGAGTTCACGGCTCTACGGGCCACCCGCCCGGAGCATATCAACCAGCGCAGCTCAATACTAAAATAATGGAACAATAAAAGTACAACTCTATGGCCCACACGACCGGAGCACTGGGGTTACATCCCAACTATAAACAACCTTAACTACACGATGATCGGCTCACATGGCCGTACGGAGCGACTCTAGATGCTATGCAACACAGGCATACAAGGACTTAAATTACATAACAATAAATCATACATCACAATATAACTTGCAGCTCACATGAAGGGCATGTAGCTTTATCCCTAGGACAGCAGTAATCCATCTCGACTTATTTGGCCCGACCTTTACCTAATATTTCATAAACCTGGGAAGGGAACAACAATAACATATGGGAATGAGCAACAATTGCTCAGTGGATAACCCCCTCTTTCAAAACAATATTTTAAAGTGCAATAATACTTACAAAAATTGTTTATAATTCCGTCCCTTAGAAGAGAATCACTTACCTTGCAACGTATTCATACCACAATGCAAGAGTAATCGTATTTGGACCAATCGCTAAACTTTGTATATGAGGCTTATTACGTCCTTCAGACTTATTACGTAAAGAGTCATGAGAACTCATTGAATGTTAACACTGCACATTGAACAATAAACAGTGAACACTGAATATTAAACTTAGCACATTGACATCGCACATTGAACATTGGCCACTGAACAGTAAATTCGCATGAATTATGAATTCGTAAAATTATGAACAATACCCAACGGACGTTGAATATTAGTCATTGAACATTACAGTGGACGTTTATTGATTTCACTACACCATATAGTAACAGACTATATGCAGGAGTAAGTATCTTTGATAAGACGTAGAACAATATCCTCAAATAGAACATATAATCCCGTCATGTGGATAGTAAACTAGTATTATAGCACTATAACATTTGAATTTCACTGGACTCTGCTTTAAATCATATGTTTGTTTATTAAAAGTATAGTGTTTTATAAACCATCATATGCACTGGGAGTTCCCTTGGCCTGGTTTTCTACCGGTTAACGGGCTTATGGTTGGCAGAACTACAAGACATATGCACTTTAAATTTTCTTCCTATTGGCTGGACTACGAGGCATTAAACTTTGAAACTTATGCCTATTGACAAAACTATAAAACTTTGAACTTTGAATCATTGAATCACTGAACTTTGAGTTATCTACCTTCTGGCAGAACATTGAACCACTGAACTTGAGTTTCTGCCTTCTGGCAGAACAATAAACATTGAACTTGAATTTCTACCTTCTGACAGAACAATGTACATTAAACTTGAATTCCTGCCTTCTGGCAGAACAATGGATATTGAACTTGGATTTCTGCCTTCTGGCAGAACAATGAACATTAACCTTTAAATTCTCATGTAAACTTCAATAAGAGCAATGGATACGGCATAGTCGGACGCTTAAGACTTAAGTCCTTTCTTAAAGGATTCCTAGACCTGTTGACTGGCCGTCTACCTTATTCAATTGAGCAGCCTGATAATTTAAGATTATCTTATGACCAATGACTTGTCAATTAAAACAGGCAATAAATAAACGTTTAGCAACGCTTTGACATCGTGCAAATAAGCATTTATGGATTTTTAAAGATCTTTGAAGCTTGACATCCACGCCATCTCGCGCATTCATTAATTCAGGGAAAATGTTTCACGTAGCATGTATGATCGCATCATAAAATCATTTTACCAACCGATTCTCAACATCATAACGCAATCCTCACGATTGCAATTAGTGTCAACATTCACCGTAATATAGACACAAAATCGATAAATTACATATACTCGATAAACTTCATGTAATCGATAAACTCATATAATTGATAAGTCACATATAATCGATAAATATATATAATCGATAGATTTCATACGATCGATTATATAATGAATAAACTTCATATAATCGGGAAACTTCTTATAATCGATAAACTTCGTATAATCAATAAACTTTATATAATCAATACACTTCATGTAATCGACGAACTTTATATAATCAATAGACGTCATGTAATCGATAACCTTTATATAATCGATAAACTATATATAATCGGTAAACTCTAAATGAATTTCATATAATCGATAAAGTTCGTATAATCGATAACTTCATATAATCAATAGACTCCATGTAATCGATAAACTTTGTATAATAAATGAATTCCATATAGTCGATAAACTTGATATACCCAATAAATTTCATATAATCAATAAACTATCTAATCGATAAACTTTAGTTCAGTACGACTAATACATAGATATGGTATCATTCAATTTACGCTACAATTTCCTCAAATCACTGATAATTAGTTCGAATTCAATTTGAAGGAACTATAATCAATAATTAATAAACTTCATCGAAATTAACAATAAATAAGAGGAAGAAGAAACCCACCTTGCCTCCAAGCTAAAGACCCGTATAAGGGTTGATTTGGTGGTAGAATTCGAACTTCCGAAGCCCGAACCCACCATGGCTACTCTCGATTGAGCCCCGGGCCGCAACCCAAAAACCCTAGCTGCCCTAATCACCCACTCTGCTCTTCTCTTTGCTCGCCGGCAAACTCAGGCCATCGGTCCGCCACCTCGCCGCCCACCCTCACCGTCGACCGGCCAAAACCGGCGCCTGGCCAGACCGGTGCTCCCGTTCGCTCTCTCTCTCTCTCTCTCTCTCACTCTGCAGGTTTGTGTTCGGGTTGCCGGCATGTGGGACGACCGGGGTGCATCGGCCGGTCGTCGTCGTCGTCCCACCGGCCGGCCTCCCTCTCTCTCTGCTCTGAGTTGCTGGGCTCGGGGGTCTTCGAATCCCCCCCTCTCTCGCGATCTCCCCTGGCCCCAAAATGAGCGCAGGGGCTTTAGCCCCCTTTACCTCTTTTTTTTTTTGGTTGTTTAGGATAATTACCGCGTCACATCAATAATTAACGCAAGCCTATCCACTTATCATGTCAATAATTAATGCGACCCTATCCGCTTGTCACATCATAATTTATTCCCATAGCTCAATTCAATAAATTACAGGACTAGTCCCAAGGCTTGCCAGTCCAGCCATATTTGGGAATCTACTCAATGTAGTGTCCGATAATAACCTTCCATAACAATAAAATAAGAAGAATATTCTTTGCAATAAAAACAGCGCCTAAGCAGGCACGTCGATATTATTTCAATTTCTAATGATATAATATAGCGGAATAAGGGGATAAAATCCCGGGTGTTACACATTTTGCAAGGTAAGTTAAAATTTCATGCTTTTTATTACGAAACTAATTATTAAAAGCATTGAAAATGATGTAAATTAACTCTTTAATTCGGTTCCATGCTACCTGTTGAGCACGATAGCATTATCAGTGACTTTAGCATCCATTTCCTTTGAGCGAGAGGATAATTACCTTGATCGTTTACATCGGAATGAGATTAACAATTATAAATAACTAGATCGAAGATATATGTAGAAAATTTTGACCAGTAATTATACAATAATGAAGAGAAGTATTAGGGGGCTGTAACTACTGTAATATATTCGAAAATATTAATATTAAAAAATAAAGTTTAGGAAAAGGCTTGACCCGCAACTATATGGCTAAGAGAAGTATTAGCATAGCGCTTGGCTATGTTCAGTAATAAAGGTTAAAGTAAAGGTTAATAGTTTGTACTGATCAAAATGTTATAGTTCACAACTTAAATGTTCGGTAAAGTGGTGGATGAGGTAGTGGTCATGAATTTGTGTAGTGTTTTTCAAAAGTTAATAAAAGTAATTTTTAAGAACCTCTTCCTAGTGGTTGCATTACAAATTATAAAATTGTTCTTTTTATTTAATGAAGACCTTTATTTATTACTTCCTTTTTAGCCATTTTATACAAATCCGCTACTTTAATAGCTACACTTACCAAACGTATTTATTTTAAATCGCTAGTTGAACAGCTAACCAATAATCACTAGTGAGTCGCAGCTAATCGCTAGTGAAACCGCTAACAGCTAGTAAGACAACTAACCGTTACTAAAACAACTAATTTTATCGAACACGTCCCTTGATAATATATATAATCTGGAGTTAGACTGGTAATTAAAAATACATGATATTTGAAAAAAGCTTGAATCAATCAATAATCTTACTTAAATTAAGAGAATACATACAACTATCATAACCCTGATCAGCAATATAGGATGGGATATAGAATAATAATTATAAACATAAGGGATTGAAAAATCTTGGCTTTAGCTTGTACGTATTTTAATGAAGAGAAGCATTAGCTAGCATGACCAAAATCGATATGGAATGAGTTTAGTAATATAAATTGAGAATATAAATTAAGAAATTAGACCTATAGTGATATTATAATTAAGACATGGATTAGCATAATCCTCAGCAAATTCCTCCATGCTTGTCATTAGGAGACAAAACAGATTATAATAGTAACAAAGTGGAGAAAATGGTACGTATATGGTTGAAATATTATAAATAATGATGCATTAATCAAAGATTAATTAGATCTAATATACTTAATTAGGTAACAGGTTCTTCTAAATTCTAGAGGGTTGTTTATGTATGATTTCCCCCAATAAGCAACTGACATTTTCACATCATTGACCAGGTGATGTGTACGCATTAGGTGAGGAATTTTTTTTTTTTTTTAAAAACCCTTGAGTTTAATAACGGAATTATTTTTTGAATTATTTTTGGGATTTAGCTAATTAATTAATTTATCTACATTAGGATACGAGATCCGGAGGATTTGTGGATGTCATGGGAAGTCATAATATTAAAATTAGTCCCATGCAAATTATTTATTGGTACGTGCCTACGTAGTCAGAAGCAATGGACAGTCTAAGATAGTCCAATGAGCGAATACTAAACTGGGGAAATTATCAATGACAAAAGCCCTTCTAATAATATGAAACAGATGACAACAAGATAGTCTAATCTACTCACAGACAAGACCTTTCCTGAAGTTGAATGCTTAACAGCCACTCAATATTCATCCACGAGTCTAGACCAGACTGAGTAAACAACAATAACTTTCAGTGTGAGATCTGTTTTTGCAGTGTTTGGAGAGATCCAAATGTAGGCAGTCTTACTCCTGCATACATAATTGCATGTAGAGAGACTTAGTAAATGGATCGTTTATATTCAGATGTTATCCAGTTCTATTCGAGTGGATTGAATTTTGTATTTTCTTCTGATTCGTGCATCTAATGTTAAGTTTATCTTGAAAGTATCAATGGCTATTCGTCAATATGCAAGAGGCAAGTTCTGGTTAAATTGTGTTTAAGAACCATCTCAATTAAAAGTTCAAACGAATGGTTGAAAGTTCAAAAGTAGGTTTTATACTCAAACACACACACTCATATATATGAATACCATTTTTGTTTGCAGCATGAAAGTTGCAAATGTTCCCCTGTACCTTTTGCTATAATTTGATAAGATCATTGTTGTGATCTAAGCGTGAGACCTCTGATCAGAAAGAAAGCTCTAATATCATATTCAAAGTCATGTTTCATACGTGTCAAATTTCAAGTTACATATAAGGTAATGTGATATAGATCAATTTCCTCACGTCTAATCAGATTAGACCTGGCAAATGGGTCATTCGGTTTGATTACGGGTCGGGTCAAGTTCGAGTTAAATGACATTTCGTGTCGTTTCGGCTTGGGTCGGGTATGGTTCAGTTTGGGTCGATTTCGGGTCAACTAATTTTTAGTCAAATACGCTCGTCATGCCAAAACAAACAAGTTTGTGGAAAATTTCGGGTCGGGTATGGTTCGATTCTGGTCAATTCGGGTTTTGGGTCCACTTTCGAGTGAGCATATTTCGGGTGTCAGGTAGGATATGGGTCCGGGTCGTTCGGTTCAGGTTTCGGATCTCGGGTCAACTTTGCCAGGTCTAAATCAGACCACTACGTGGACTAAGGGAATGAGGATCCGTGCTGATGAATATATGTTGCATGCTGAGCTCATTTTCATCTTAATATTACAATAATTTGGTGACATAAATCCAAATGGTACTTGGTACGTAGACTTATATTGTGAACAGAAAATATCACATATTCATATACAAATCTCTAAACATGGAACTCCTGGCTAAGTGCAAGAAGAAGAAGACAGAGTTACGTTGTGCCGTATGCTATATGCTCCAATTAAATGACATATATCGCCATGAAGACATTCATCTCAAATTAAACTTTGATAATCAATCTCAAACAAAAGTTGGGGTGAGACAAAGAAGTAAGCTTTGAAGATATTGTGTGTACGTAGCTCTTTGATATTAGAATAATGCATGCCTTTTTCTTTTCTAATTTTAATGCATCAGTTCAAAGGAAGGCACACACTTCTACCAACAATAACTTACACTAAGTTTAAATTGATAGTTAAAGTTTTAGAATAATTTATGTGCTCAAGAAGCACCTCAACCCAAAACTTAATCTTATGGTTGAAGGCCCAGGAATTGATTTATACTCTAATACGCCCCTTCTCGCGAATACTCTTTGGACTTATAAAGCGTGGATGCTACAAAGGCTCCTCCATACCTTGCGTAATAAATATGGGGACTCCTGAGATTCGAACTCAAGACCTTTCATTCATAAAGGCTCTGATACCATGATCAAGAACCATTTCAACCAAAAACTTAAGCTGATGGTTGAAGGCGTATGAATAGATTTATACTCTAACATTATGTCTTCTATCTCATGCGAAACACAATCATTCGACTTTATGACTATGTTGTTGAAAACTCTGATTCAATACAAGTAGCACATTCTACTAAAAATATAAATATCGATAAAAAATACACAATATGTTTTATAACACACCAAATATACAATATTGTGTATCATAATCTTTATAAAATCTTTATCTTACAAATGTAAAAATGGGTGAACTCCTCACAATTCAGGAAATAAGCAATCCTGAATTGTGGTGCAATCCCGCCCAACAGTTGCTCATTTAAGTAATTTAAAATCTAATCTGTTTTACAGCTTCCCCCCCTTCCCCCTGTTTACCAGGGTATGTGATATTTTACACTGAGTGAAAAAACTGCCTAAAAAAACTGCTTGTTACTTGCTATACCTGCTGGGAAAACAAACTGCCTTGATTCAGGAACATGCAGCCCCACCACATCACAAACACAACTAAACTTCCACAAAAAAAAAAAAAAAAAACCATCAAGACTTTATCACTGCCTTCATTTTAGGAATATGCAGCCCCACCAAATCACAAACACCACTAAACTTTCTAAACACTCAAAAAAAATAAAACCAGCAAGATTTTATCACTATATTTTGATTCAAACATTAAAAAAATTAATCACTTCATCCTCATAGTGACATCCCCAATTGAGGCCTCTTAACCTAGATAATTTTCATAGTTTGGAGTCTTTGCTTTTCAAACCAGCATCCCATCCCTCACATCTGCCGCCATTATTTGTTTCAATTAAGAGCATCTCATTATTTTCAAAATCAAACCACTTTAGCCTCATTATCATCATTGAAAGGCTAGAACTGCAGTCCAATCTGCAACGACAAAACTAAGTAGCAGAGATTATAGGTTAAAATTTCGTTTACGTTTTTTAAGTTATCTCTTACACTACTTACTATTCTGCTGTGGATCTGAAGTTCAACATATTACTCAACACATTTTCACCACTTACTTTTGAGGTATGAACTACTTACCTTCCGGCTTCCCTCACCCATTATAGGTACGTAATTAGTTGTCTCCCATGATTGCTGTGAATGAATTAATGTGTTTATTGAATCAAACATTCTGCCATCATGCTTTCACCCTCTTCTCCAGTTTAGTATAGTTGTTTTCACCGAAGGAAATATGTGAAAGAATTTTGATTGTTGACATACTGTATTCACCAGCCCTAAGGAAATAAACAACAAAAATTAGAAACATACATATCAACTAATTGAGTTTTATTAATTTATCTCTGAAAATTATAATTATATTTTTTAAGTTTTAAGTAGACACTAAATGAATGGATTTTTCCCAGTTCAGATAATGTACTCACCACTATGAAATACAAGAAAGTATCTTCACATTTCACACAAAATACTTTTCACATTTGATATCAGCATTTTTTCCCCTCTTCTAAAGTATACAAGTCTAACTGTTCACATATAATATTTACCGCAAGAAAGTAAACAATGTAATTTGGAGGCATGCAAGACTACCAACCCAACATTCTTAATTTACCTCTGAAAATTATTATTATATTTTTTATGGTTCAACTACAAACTAAGTGGAAGGATTCTCTCAGTTTAGATAACCTACTCACCACAATTTAAGAGTGCAAGATTTCTGACACTAATATCAAATAATTTGCCCAGTACATCTCTAAATGATAAGCATACAAATGTAACAATTGATATAATACAACAGTTGATATAACTACAACTCAAAATTACCAGCAGCCCCCTCCACCCCCCCAAATAAAAGAACTTCAGATTATGAAAATGTATAATACAAATCTAATAGTTGATATCATGTATTGATCACCATATAATAAAGTAAATACTTTTTATTTTATTTTTGAAGCATACAAATTAACTAATTAATTGTCTTCATTAAACTCTGAAAGTGAAATTTATTTTTTCAATGTTCTGAATTTTACAAATGAAATACATTTTGCTTATCAAAATGTATACTACAAATATAACAGTTGATATCATCTATTTACCACAAGATAATAAACGAAATACTTTTCATTTTATTTGTAAAGCATACAAATTAACTAATTAAATTGTCTTCATTACCCTCCGAAAATGGAATTTATTTTTTCAATGTTCTAAATTTCACAAATGAAATAACATACTCACCACATTGAAATCCCTAATTACATACATGCAACAATGAAAATTCCTTAACAGCTCACATAAAGCATACAACTCTTCTAAAGCATACAATTCTAACAATTTAGATAAACTATTTACCACAAGGAAATAAACAACATAATTTGAAAGCATACAAATCTACTAACTTAATATTCTTAATTTCCTCTAAAGAGTATTATTATATTATTATGGTTAAATTAGAAACTAAATGGAAGAATTTTCTCAGTTGAGATAACCTACTCACCGTAATTAAAAAATGAAACAATTCTCACACTAATATCAATGCAAATATAACAGTTGATATAATATAATGGTTGATATAACTACATCTCAAAATTATTAGCAGCGCCTCCCCCCCTAAAAAAAACTTCAGATTATCAAAATGTATAACACATATCTAACAGTTGATATCATGTGTTTATCACTAGATAATAAAGTAAATACTTTTCATTTTGTTTTTGAAATGTACAACTTAACTAATTAATTGTCTTCACTAACCTCTGGAAATGAAATTTATTTTTTGAATGTTCAATTCTAAATTTCACAAATAAAATACATTTTGATAATCAAAATGTACACTACAAATATAACATTTGATATCATTTATTTACCACAAGATAATAAATGAAATACTTTTCATTTTATTTCTAAAGCATACAAATTAAAAATTTGGAAGCATATAAAACTACTAACTCAATATTCTTAATTTACCTCTTTAGATTATTGTTATATTTTTTATGATTAAACTAGAAACTAAATAGAAGAACTTTCTCATTTGCGATAACCTACTCACCACAATTAAAAAATGAGACAATTCTCACACTAATATCAAATAATTTGTCCAGTACATCTCAAAATTATAAGCATACAAATATAATAGTTGATATAATATAACAGTTAATATAACTACATCTCAAAATTATTAGCAGCCCCTTCCCCCTCCCCCCCCAAAAAAAACTTCAGATTATCAAAATGTATAACACATATCTAATAGTTGATATCATGTGTTTATCACCAGATAATCAAGTAGATACTTTTCATTTTATTTTTGAAGCATACAACCTAACTAATTAATTGTCTTCATTAACCTATAAAAATGAAATAGGTGATATAATATGATGGTTGAAAGCATACAAAACTACTAACTCAATATTCTTAATTTCCTCTTAAGATTATTATTATATTTTTCATAGTTGAACTAGAAACTAAATGGATGAATTTTCTCAGTTGAGATAACCTACTCACTACAATTAAAAATTGAAACAATTCTCACACTAATATCGAATAATTTGCTCAGTACATCTCCAAATGATAAGCATACAAATATAACAATAGATATAATATAACGGTTGATATAACTACATCTCAAAATTATTAGCAGCCCCCTTCCCCCTCCCCCAATAAAAGAACTTCATATTA
Organism: Carnegiea gigantea; assembly: GCA_029747015.1. Classification (NCBI taxonomy): domain Eukaryota; kingdom Viridiplantae; phylum Streptophyta; class Magnoliopsida; order Caryophyllales; family Cactaceae; genus Carnegiea; species Carnegiea gigantea. The sequence continues at coordinate 303,658 of JAKOGI010001080.1, forward strand.
TCAAAATGTATAATACATATCTAACAGTTGATATCATATGTTTATCACCAGATAATAAAGTAAAAACTTTTCATTTTATTTTTGAAGCATACAACTTAACTAATTAATTTTCTTCATTAACATCTAAAAATGAAATTTATTTTTTCAATGTTCTAAATTTCACAAACGAAATACATTTTGATAATCAAAATGTATACTACAAATATAACATTTGATATCATCTATTTACCACGAGATAATAAAAGAAATACTTTTCATTTTATTTGTGAAGCATACAAATTAACTAATTAAATTTGGAAGCTTACAAAACTACAAACTCAATATTCTTAATTTAATTCTTTAGATTATTATTATATTTTTTATGGTTAAACTAGAAACTAAATGGAAGAACTTTCTCATTTGAGATAACCTACTCACCACAATCAAAAAATAAAACAATTCTCACACTAATACCAATTTGCCCAGTACATCTCAAAATTATAAGCATACAAATATAACGGTTGAGATAATATAACGGTTGATATAACTACATCTCAAAATTATTAGCAGCACCTTCCCCCCCAAAAAAACTTCAGATTATCAAAATGTATAACACATATCTAACAGTTTTGATATCATGTGTTTATCATCAGATAATAAAATAAATACTTTTCATTTTATTTTTGAAGCATACAACTTAACTAATTAATTGTCTTCATTAACCTCTAAAAATGAAACAGGTGATATAATATAATGGTTGAAGGCATATAAAACTACTCACCACAATTAAAAAATGAAGGAATTCTCACAATGATATCAAATAATTTGCCCACTACATCTCAAAATGATCAGCATACAAATATAACGGGTGATATAATATAACTGTTGATATAAGTACATCTCAAAATTATAAGCATACAAAATTTTCACATTTGATATAAGTGTACACAAGGGAACAGTTGAAGGCGTTCTCCTTTTCCTTGAAGGCATAAAATCAAACAAGGTAAATTTTTCTTCATTTACCACAACGACATAAACCACATAATTTGAAAGCATACATATCAACTAATTCAATATTCCTAATTTAACTGTGAAAATTATCATTATATTTTTTACAGTTTACCTAGACACTAAATGAATGAATGTTTCCCAATTCAGACAATTTACTCACAACTATTAAATAAAAGAAAGCATTTTCACAAAATAGAAGAAAGTTCAGTTCAGTTCCTTTTATCTTTGCAGCATACAAATTAACTAATTATATTGCCTTCATTAACCTCTAAAAATGAAAAATCTCAACATATTGAAATAACTAATTAAATACATGAAACAATCACAAAATTTTCAGTTGATATAATCTATTT
>JAKOGI010001080.1:312500-317483 GCA_029747015.1 Carnegiea gigantea
CGTAGGTGGCGCACACCCCAACAAGTGGTCGTGAATGGACGAAAGATTGATAACCAATGGGGGGTCCCATATAATAGAGAGCTATGTGTAAAATATGACGCTCACATGAACGTCGAGCGTATAGTTGTCCGTAGCTTGATCAAATACCTATATAAGTATGTACATAAGGGACATGATCGTGCTACTATTGTTATTGAAGGCAATACAACACATCGTGATAGTGAGCAATCTCGACCACATAGACAAGGGGATGAAATCCAGGAGTATTTAAATTGGCGCTACGTATTTGCAGTGGAATCATGCTGGCAGATTTTTGAGTTTAGCTTGCAGCATCAATATCCTTCTGTCTAGAAACTTGAATACCATTTACCGAGAGAACAATTAGTTGTGTTTAGGGATAGAGAGGACCTCTTTAGTATTGCAAATGAACCAGAAGCACAGAAAACAATGTTAATAATGTGGTTTGAAGCAAATAAGAAGTACCGACAAGCTCGATAGACCACGTACTTGAACTTCCCCACGCAATAGGTATGGAGTCATTCTTCTAGAAGCTGGACGGTTCGTCAAAAAGGTTCTTTAATTAGTCGACTTCCGTTTGCACATCCAAACTGTGATGAATGATATTACTTGAGAATGCTTCTTACCAAGATTTGCGGAGTAACTTCTTTTGAGGATATTCGTACCATACGTGGTGTCTTACACCCAACATTTAAGTCAGCATGCATGGCACTGGGTTTGCTTGATGATGATGGTGAATGGCATGCTGTCTTGACTGAAGCATCAACCTGAGCTTTAGGTGCGTAACTATAAAATATATTTTGTTCCATGTTGATGTTCTCCGGGATTGCTAATCCAGTAAAGTTGTGAGATGCACAGTGGGCGCATCTAACAGATGACCTGGTACATACTGTACAACGGCAAATAAGAATGCCAGATATGGATTTACCATCTATCAAGCTCCAGAATCTTGGCCTACTTGAGATAGAACGTATCTTGAGTAGAAATGGACGATCGCTATGAAATTTCCCTCCAGTGCCACTCCTTTCTATCGAAACTGCAGTTTATGCAACAAATTGACTTATTATTGATGAACTTGATTATGATATAACTCTGGAAACATCAAGATTTGAAAGTTTTGTGAGAGGGTTGAACTCAGATCAGTATCATGCGCACAAATCGGTATTCGATGCTCATAACAGAGGTAACGGGGGGTCGTTCTTCATATATAGTAATGGAGGCATGGGAAAAACATATCTATGGAATACTATAATCTCCAAATTTCGATCAGACAGACATATTGTCCTTGCCGTAGCATCATCGGGATTGCTTCTTTATTGTTACCCAGAGGGAAACAGCCCGCTCAGTGTTTAAAATACCCTTACAGCCTGATGAGAAGCCAGTTTGTTACTTCGATAAGAGGCCTGAACGTGCGGATCTTGTCCATGAAACAACATTGATTGTGTGGGATGAAGCACCAATGATGAATCATTTAGCATTTGAAGCCGTTGATCCTCACCTCAAGCACATATGTGACAATTAGAATGCTTTTGCTGAAAAATTGGTCCTTTTTGGGGGAGATTTTAGACAGATACTTCATGTGATTATACGCGGGAGTCGTGAATCTATCGCTGCGGCTACGATCCATCGAGCAACATTCTGAAATGAATGTAGTATTCTGTACTTGCGTATAAACATGAGGCTGCAACAAATAGATGAACCCAACGAGACTATGCGCATTTTAGAGGAATTTGCTCGACGGATATTACAAGTTCGAGATGGTGAGTGCAAGGAATTGGTATTTCAGATGATGGAGAGCCTAATTGGATTAAGATACTGAAAGAATTCCTCATACAGAATGACGATAATTGTTTGCACAATTTGATCACATCAATTTGCCCTGATTTTGATACTAAGTATGAAGATTGGTCATATCTTCAAGAAAGAGGGATTCTTAGACCAACAAATGATAATGTCGATGAAATAAACACAATCATGTTGTCCATGCTTCCTGGAGATGTGAAGACCTCTTTGAGTTGTGATAGTCTTTCAGATACTAATGATTGTGGTCCTTTCAGTGACATGGAACCCCCTCAATTACTGCATTCTTTAAAGATTTCTGGATTGCCAAATCATTGTTTAGATCTTAAAGTTGGTGCATCAGTTATATTATTAAGAAATTTGAATAAGTCAATAGGGTTATGCAATGGTACTCGCTTGGTTGTTAGTAAGCAGGGTGATAGAGTGATTGAGGTCAAAGTAATATCTGGCTCAAAAGTTGGAGACACTGTTCTAATACCCAGAATCGATTTAACACCATCCAATATTCCAGATCTATAACTCAGAAGACGACAGTCCCCTCTAACACTGGCGTTTGCAATGACAATCAACAAAAGTCAGGGGCAAACTTTGAATAAAGTTGGTGTATACCTGCCAAGACCCGTATTCATCTACGGTCAACTTCATGTTGTACTATCACATGTTTCATCCCCTTCTAGCTTAAAAGTACTGTTTTGTAATAAGAGAGGAGTTCCAGTGGATGTTACAAAAAATGTTGTGTATAGGGATGTATTAAACCATTTGTAGATTATTATATCATGCAATTTATTCGTTTCACCTATTACATTCTATCTGCTTAGTTAACCTATTTTTAATCATACAATATTGTTGTTATTTACAGTAATATACTTCCTTTCACAAATACTTTATGGTCATTGCTTTATTATCATACCATGCTATTTGCTTTAATTTCTTTAAGATTACAGACATGGCATCTTCAGCACATACTTTTATGCGTATATGCGCCATCAACCCTTGCAATAGATTTGTAACATTGATGGTTCGGCTCATGCGAGCAATGTCTGTTTGAGTCTATAGGTGAAGGACAATATGGAAAGTTTTATTTATGGACAACCAGGTATTGGATTATTGTGTTCAATAAAGTCCTCATCATATACAGGTATGATGCTTATGAATGCATTTCATTATTTCATAGTGTGATGAGATATTTGGCATCATAGAAGGCGATGTCGATATTACTCGATGGAGGCCCATACTTAGTGCTGGTAAGGTTTATCACAGATCCGGACTCTCAGTTGATGCTGCTAAAGATGGCGAACGAAATGTGGTGACCAACCTTTACAAATTTGTTTTCACGCCGAGAATAACACTTCTTGGCGTCATTGAAAAATGTCAGGATATTCCATACCAGCACCAACCTCCTTTCATGTCATTCACCAAGGTCCCTCGACGTCTACGAAAACCTGATAATGTTGTTGGTACGTATTGTTCACACAGTCAAATTTGCTATCTAAATTTATGCATGCATTTCTTCTGTATTCTTTACAATGTTCTCATTCCCTATTGTTCCATAGACGTCATAGACATGGTAGTAGCTATATATCCTTTGGAGAGGACCAGAGATAGAGGCATTGCACGGTGGGAATTATTACTTTGTGACATGCAGTATGTATTGTCATTAGCTAATATTTGCTCATATTTATTGTTACATTTCAATTATATAAAGATTAGTACATATGATACATTTGTGCAAAATGCACCCATTGAGGCTGACTTTATAGAGAGATTTTACGAAAGTTGAAGGCACCTATATTCAGCAACATTTGACTACTGAAAATATACTTCTTGCTTCCAGAGTGCACATTAGAAATTATGAAGGTAACTTTACATCCACTTGATGTAATTTCATTCACAAAACTGTCTAATTTCCATTATTCTGATTGTATATTTCAGTAATATGTTTTCTCTTCTGCAATATAGCTGTAGAAATATCAGTTTCTACTTTGCCTGTTAGTAGATTACTGATAAACCCAGATATTGAAGCAACAGAGGACTTTGAAGGACGGTATACACAACATACAACATTAATTTAGGTTTTCTAATTCCATACAACTTATATACACTCGGCCTCACACGTGTTACTTTCCATATATGTATTAGGTACTCTGGCACTTCAGGTGTGATGAAACATTTCGATTTCATGCGTATGAGAACATTACGCATGTGCCATCTAGAGAAATTATTTGCAGCTAAACGAATTAGATTATATGAATATGCTATTGCGCCAAATGTAAGCTAAACTTTTATTTAACAAATGTTCCTTATGCTTACATACATTCATTCAATATCACATAATTTTCATATTTTATTATATCCAGGTTAGATATTTTCGGATTTTTGCATATATTGCTGAAATCCACCCGCTGCTTTACGACGCTTGCACTAATTTCAACAAAAGTGTCCACACTTATGTATTCGCGCTTAATGTACCGTACTGCATATACCGATCACCAAGTTTGACTCGGAACAGGTTTGCATCTATGATTCTCTATTGTTTCATAGTCTATTATGCTTTCCCAAATTTATGTTTGCATTAGTGTAACAATCCTTTTTTAATTCAAAATACAAGTTCATCTTCAGAGTTGTGCTACAAGATATTACAGGTTGTAAAGAGTTCACTATTCTTCATGAGGAAGCTCGAATTCTTTTACATATAACCGCTATACAGTGTGATATGTATGCAGCGTAAGTATTCTCATTGTCACTGCTTATCATGTTCACCTAAGTTATTGTTCCACCGTTGCCTAACCAGTGTTACTATTGTCCACAGCCATATGGTCATCTATCGCTCTATGCGATTATAGATGATTGCATAGGAAAACCTTGGGTTTATATTCTAGAGTCTCCATGTCTGCATGAAGTAGAAGCTGCTATCGCTCTTATTGTGCCAGTCAATTGGGAGAAAAAGGTCCATTACATATGACATACTAATATTAGGTACACCAGGTACATAATGTGTATATATAAAATTCCCTTCTATCATTGTTAATCAAATGATCACTAAATCTTGATTTTTATTTCAGGTACAAGAGAAGGAGGTCGATTCTTCATCATTGGTGTTATAGCTTAACTTATCATCATTCCATTTAGCGTCCTTTGTACTAAGTTTACTAACTAATGTGTCAA